>JASANB010002565.1:0-77098 GCA_030248155.1 Sabatieria punctata | reverse complement strand
TTGGTTTCGTTCTAAACGAAGATAAGAACTGTGTTTAGAGTTTTCCTTGTGCTGTGTTTTAGTTACCCAAAAAACTTTCGGTTTTAGCAAAATCGGTGCTTATATGGCATTGGCGCTTCCAATGGGACTGTATATGGTCATTCAGAGCTTGCTGCCCTATAATCCGCAGACAACACTGCCGGAACAACCAAAGCCCTGTCGCAGATTTGGCTAAATTGATATGTAAACGACTTGTTTATACTGTCTAATGAATACAAACTTATTTGACACTTTGTTGGAAAAATCTGAGTTCATTTTTACATTTTTTATAGACAGCAGGAGACTGTGTAGTAACAGAAAAAAAACACGAAAAAATTATGCGGGAGCAGTCACATGATTATCACGTAGTTGAATTGAGAGCTGGCATAAAGCCGAAGTGCTTGATTCTGCGAATATAACAAGGGCGACCGAATGAGTGACCGATTTCTTGCAAACTCGAATAGGTGCACCCGACCACACTGACTAGAGACACCGCTACAACAACACAACTGTTAATACAACAGAAAGAGCAAAACACAACTAACCTATTATGCAAATGAGGGCAGTCAGCAAACCCCAACGCACAGATTTCAATAATGCAGAGGAGCAACTGAAAATACGCAGTAATACACAAAATAATAGAAGCAACTTAGATTTGAAACACGAATCCGACGGGTTTTCGTAAAAATAGAATTGAACCACGAATCTGACGGGTTTTCATAACAGATAGAATTGAAACACGGATGTGACGGGTTTTCATAACCAACACCCACCTTTCGTCAGACGAGTTGTAATTGGCATTGGCGTCCTGAATAGTTTTGTAGAGTTGCACCCTTAGACTGAGGTAGAAAAGTGATGGTAGAATAATAGCCAAAAACGTAATCACAGAACCGCCAACCAAGCTCAGTAAGGCAGCAAATCGTGGAATGGCCAGTGCCACCAACATCACGAACACCACCAAACAACTGCGAACGAGCACGCGGCGCTTACCGAACTCTGAAATAACAATAATATTCAAATTACTCGCAGAAGTTACAGTATACATACTGTGCGGAATTTTAAGGAAACACTCGATCTGCTGACAGACGGGATTGATCATTAGCACGAAGTTGAGCAGCACCGAACACGTGACCAGGAAACTGACTAATGAGCGAATGAGTTTGTTGTGCAGATTATTGATTATGTTCTCACTCACGCCTTCCTCGTAGACCACATAGGCCACCACACAGACTGGCAGGAAGTAAAGAAGTAGCACTGAAATCATCGAGCGGGCTAGGGTACCAGAACAGACGTACATACAGTATAACAGGCAGGCTGTAAAGGTACGCAGTTGGTGGTCTGAGTCCAAATGAAGGGGTGGTATGTAGATAGAGTACTAAAAATCGCAAAGAATCGCAATTTCTTCAGGCTAAAAATGGCACAAAAACGGTATCTAGCCTCTTGAAAACAGTAAAACAATCGCAGCTTTAAAGCGAATTCAACAATTTTTGTGTTTGAAACTAGATATGCACTCAAAATTGGGCCTACTGGGCCGGCCCGAATTTATAAAAAAATTGTTAAAACTGAGGGTATTGTTGTCTATTTTCTTGCAATTTTAGCTATAATTGTGGCTTTTTGGGGTTAGTGTCTAAAATGTTGACAAAGTTACGAATTTTCGACCCGGTTTTGTTAAAAAAATTGCAAGTTAGTCAAAGATCAAAACTGGTTCAGAGTACGGAATGATTGTGAAAAAAGGAAAAAAAATGCCAAATTTGGCTGATAACAAAGCAGCCAATTATTTTCCTGAAAAAAATCGGGGCGGGGCGGGCAGGGGCCGAAAATTTCGGCCCGAGCGCATCCCTACCTGAACCTGTAACAAACTGTAACAAAATTCTGCCCAGAAATCGGACAGGCGCGGGAAGCTCGAAAGAGAACCAGAAAGATATACTGTAGACAAAGAAATTAGAAAGAAAAACTAACCGGAATAGACCAGGTACAAGACACGGTTCCAGTGTCTGGGATGGGTCATATCCTGCTGAATAGTGGGGAAGGTGCTGTGATCGGTGAAGGAGAATAGGAACACTCCCATAGACATAAAGATGGCCATCAGCTCCTCCCCTGTCAGGTGAAAGGTGAAATTGAGCGTGTCCAGATTTATGGTCAGATTGTGGGGGTTTGGGTTGACATGCAGCTTATTTGGGCTGTACTCTTGGTAGTCCAGAAACATACCACTCACCAGTAGAATTGTACCCAGCGTAGTCAGAGTGAGCGCTGCCAATATCAGATACCTGAAAATCTATCTCACTTTGATCAACATTTACGTAGATTATGGTTTCACAGCTACCATTTAAATCAAGACTCTCTATTTTTTCAAATTTAAAATGGCACCAACCTTCCAAAAAAATTAAAATCTCGCAGGGGTAGCGAAATTATTATGTATCAAGTAATTAGGAAAGGGGTACGGAAATTATTACGACCCATTATCGTCTGAAAACGCCATTACGTAATTGCTGCACTCACCTTAAGGCATTGTAGGAAACAATTTGGAGTTTGGGGTTTACCAAAGGTCCCTTTGCCCTCCCCGGGACAGTTTTGGGGACCCCAACCCCCAAAATACAAGTGCTACAATGTGACTCCAGTACTAACAAATTGGAAAAATGAACATTTAGGTTAAAATCCACACAAAACGCCTTTGGTAACCGAATTTGGCGTTTTCGCTGCTGATATCTAAGAGAAATCGGTGTTTTTCAAGATCTCTTTGTCTCCTACTGTAATCTGCTAAAAAGGCATTTTCAAACGTTCTTGGATTTTTTAAAGTTTGGGGCATCCCCCATGGATGAACCAATATCTTGCGGACAAAACCCACCGCCATACATGTACAATGTAAGAGGGGGCTTTGCGGTAGCACCACCTTTAAACATATGTACATGTAACATGGGATCCGGGGTCTGCCCTCCCCGTCGATTTTTCCAACCCCCCTTCCGAGTTTCCTTCCTGATAAGTAATCTTAAAAAAATTGTGATTTTTTCAATTTGAGACAACAAAATTGCTAAAATCGCCTGCAAAACAGCTCTTTTTTCGCAGTATTTGAACCCAAATTGGCGATTGTTCTATGTACTTTTAGCCCAAAATTGCGATTTTTTGCGATTTTTGACCGGTTTTACTAAACAACCGCCTAGAATTTGGGCTCATACCCCTTCCGGCGGCAGACCCCAACCCCCTACCCCTTCGGTTGATCACCTGTTAAATGTATGCCTTTTAAACTATGCCAGTTGCGTTGGTCAGCGATTTTGAACGAGTCAAGGCGACCCTTTCAACTAGAAAAAAAGAAGAAAGCTAACCAGAAATCCTTGGGACTGCCCAGAAAGGTGCAGGGCCAAACCAGCACTGTAACCAAGACAAGCAGAATGCAGAAAGGGATCTGCAGACGGAACCAATCGATAAATATCCAGTGAAAGTTGTGACCGGCCAGGATCAGATACGCCACGCACCGACCTAACAGACTGAACGACATGCAGACAATCACGAAGTAGCTAAAACTATGCAACAAAATAAGGCACAGTTACCAAAGCAAAGCACAAACCTCATTTTCGGCCCGCCAGCGCGCCTGGCGATCTCCTGATAGGGTCGCTGGCAGTGTTTCAGATAAACATTCGGCCACAACTGCTGCAACATAATCCAACAGCTGCCCAACGCTACGCCAGTGAACCCTGTGATCAACGCGAACACGAACAACATCACCACGCCCAACGGCAAACCTAAAATTCTGTTCTTTTAATCATTACCTCCCGGCGAGAACTCGTAAAGCGTGAAGAATGTGAATTTTTGTTGCTCTGACTTTTGTCCTTTCGGACTAGGAGTAGCCAACTGCTATAGAGCAGGAAGAGACAGAAGGTCCGGCAGCCTCCTTAACAACAAACCTCTCCATTGCTGTCGATTTGTGCAAGACAGCTAAGGTTTGGTCCCCATTTATCTACTTGCCATTGCTGACTTTCGGTGGCCTGGGTTGGGCTTTGTGTCCACTATTTCCCAACCCCTCGGCAGGTTTTGAACCCACAAACAAGCGATAGTGATGCCCGGGCCGCCATGACTCAAGGCAGCGAGCCAGCCACTGAGCAAACGACGCGACTAACGACGTGAAAATTGAAAAAAACCGAATGTTTACCGAGGGTGTGAACAGCTCTGGGCAGGGCTACAGCTCCTCCAACGGTCAGTTCCCCCAAAAGAAGCAGGGCAGTGACCGAAACGGACATTCCATTGACGTTTAGTGAGTTTTCCTGATTGAGCGGCTGCTGAGACTGACTTGAAGTTGGAGGCATCTTTACTCGGAAGTAGAGCAGACAGTTTACACTAAAAATTTCCCAAAGAAACTGTAGAAACTGGGAAGTACACGGCGTTAGCATGATGGGGGAATTGATCCGCTAAACCAGTCATTCGCTATACGGCACTTAAGCAAACATCACACAATCGTATGCATTAGGTTTTTAACCAAAAAAACGTTCAAAAAAGCAGGGAGAAGACGCTTTATATATGGAAGCTACAGTCAACAAAAGCTTTACCCTTTGTATTGCAGTAATAAGCAAGAATAGCGAGTGCACGGCACAACAACCACTGAACGATTCTGCATCGTTTGTTAGAGAAGCAAAACAAAATGACAACCATACAACTACGTCAACAACAAACTTTGAATATGTAATTTTCTGCTTCCAGTGAAAACCGGAAGGGGTAGTACATAGGAGTACCAGGGATGTGAGGTGGGAAAAAAACACCGGAAAAAAACTGTTTTTTTCCGGAAAAAAACCGGTTTTTTTCCTAAGGGTCGGAAAAAAACATAAATCGCGGAAAAAAACTCAAGCTAAAAATAGCTAATTTACGTCATTTTTCGTTTAAAAAATGGACTTTTGCTATGTATAATAGGCCATACTGACTCAAAACTGTTAGAAAAACAACAAAAAAGACCAAATTTGGCATGAAAAAACAAAAATGCAAACTGCTGTAAGAAAATTTGCATATAGCGTTATTTATGGAACCTGTCAGGCACAGTTTCATGCCTGTTTCGTGATTTATATCAATGTAACACGTGTATTTCTGGTCTAACAAGACTGAGGAAGGCGCTAGAAAGCGTTAGGAATCATAAAACCAGCATAGGATACTCAGAACTTGGGCTGGAGTTTTTTTCCGCGATTTAGGAAAAAAACCGGAAAAAAACAGGAAAAAAACAGGCCGAGGTTTTTTTCGGAAAAATATACAACCCTGAGGAGTACAATCCTTTATTATTACGAAAGATACTGTACCTACATAACGCACAGTAACCAGAATAACTAACAGTACGAAGACAACAACAGTCAGGCACTAACGCCGTTTATGGTACCGACGCCATATATGGTACCACCACGTTCGGGGCCTGCGGTGCTACATTATAAGGTATCGGTACCATATAGGGTACCCCTACTACCTTCGTACAGGTACCCGGGGCCATATACAGCTGTATGTACCACTCTGTTCAGATTTCTTACCATATACGGTATACCACTAGCATATATGTACATACTGTATGATGCCGGTACCACCTACATTTGTATGGTACCACCACAGCCCCCGAACTGAACGTGAGGATACCATATATGGCACCGGTACCATAAACGGCGTTAACTGCCAGACTGAACAAGTAAAAGAAACACGAAATCTAAGCTAAAACGTTTTGAGCAAAAAAAAGAAGAAAATCATACCGGAAATTGTGCTAATCAGATAACAGAATAGAATTGTTAAAAATATACAATTACAGACACCAAGTTGGTTTGACAAAAGTACCGGCTGGCTGGCTGGCTGGCTGGCCTGGACGAAAGCCTTTCAGTGAACAGTTTAGGAAAAGTATAGCAGAATCCGCCCAGTTTAATGCAAATTCTTGCCTACAACTTCGTGTGCAGGCAGAGCTGCCACAACGCTAGGATGAGAGGTTGGCTCAGTTACAAAAACTGCTGAATTTGGAAGAAAACCGAAATACAAAACGAAACAACGCTGAAAGGCTCTTTGAAATCATCTTTCGGCAGCACTTTTTGGCCCTGCTATTGTCTGTCTGTCATGTAGTAGAGATCATTCGAGTGTCATGTGACGACCAGGCTAACGAAACGTGGGGCATTTGGATTTCAGAAGTCCGGACTCCTCAGCTCAGATCGGGACCCCGCCGAGTAGATTTTGCTTGCCAACTCCAATTTATTGGGTCGCGATTGTTTGGGCCAATCTTTTTACAATACCAAGCTCAAAAATATCTAAAATTGCCTTTGTAAAACATGTGACTTAGCGGATCTCGGCGTATCACCCGTTTCTTACATGTTTGTTCCATACATACTGTATTACATTACAGGCCATCCTCCGATGGGGAGCGGGGTTGGGGTGGGGTCGGACGGCGACTGGGGGGTCTGAACCCAAATTCTAGGGAAGGGGTTGCGCACTGAAACGCTCAAAATCGCAATTTTTCGGCTACAAGTCGTCAAAAATCGCTTGTTTGGGCTCGAATACAGCTGAAAAATGCCGTTTTACAGGCGATTTTGCAATTTTAGTATCTGAAATGGTAAAAGGTCGCAAAAATTTGCTCAAAAATTACTTTCCAGAAAATCGGACTGGCTGGGGTCGCAAAAATCGTCTCGGTGGTTCCCCATCGGGGGTTTGTTCTACGTCGGGTGAGGCAGACCCCGAACCCTCTGTTACATTTACTGGTTTGTCCCAGGTTGTTTGTACATGATGATTGTAAGCAAAACGTGAGACTTGATTAGAGTGCCCTAACTCACAAACTCTTTTTACCTCCTCTTCTAAGCCTTGTTTGTATATTAGTTTCTCTGTTTAGAAGAATCCGCCCCGACACTATTGGCTCATTTAAAATTAACGCAAGTCAGCATGTATCTTATCTTCGCATAGTGGAGCTGTGTTGCAGGTACTGTGGGAAACATATATGCTTTATGTACATGTTTTAAATAAAACATAAATATGTTTGTTTTTGGGAAAACATATATGTTTATGTTTCTCAATATGTTTGCATGTGAAATATGTTTTGTATTTATATGTTTTGAGGCCAATATGTTTCTGGAAACATATACATATTTTTGCTATAGGAATTCATGATTGCAAGACTTTTGGTTGCAGTTTGACAGTAAACTTTTCCAAAATCAGACTTTCACTTAAACTTATTGAATCTGAGTATGCTATCTAAATTGTTGCAAACCGTTTTGAACAGGAAATTCAGAATCTCAAGTTTGAATTGTCGAATATTAAGAAGACAAAATATAAGTGAATAAACGACTTTTATACAAATATGTTTTATGTTTAAAAATATGTGCATATTCAATTTTCAGAAACATATAACTAGGTATGTGTTATTTATATGTTTGATTGGCGAAAAACATATATGTATAGTTATATTAATATGTTTTAAAAATTTCGATATTTTCCCACTGTAGGTACAAGCACTGCAATGGCGTTGCCCAATATTCCAATATGACTGAGTCCCAAGATGGTGACATTAGGTTTATTTTATTTTTTTATTTATAGCGCTTTACTCACCATTAGACCTCCAACAGCACTGACAATACATACATACATACAGTTTAAAGCAAATCATTCAGTAGAATCAGTTGGAATCAACAGATATACAGCATTGAATCAATAAAATTAAACTAGAAATTGGACTCCCTATATGACATCTGCCAAAATAAACAGAGCATGCAGCATGCATTTTCACATACAACTATTCACAAAGGTTTATAAGCAGGGGAGAGATTCAGTGCGACAACGAATGCTAAATAAATGCTTTGGTGAGTAGGGGAGAGGCGGGCCAGATTCAGGCAGTTAAGCCCCTTCCCTTTAGAAAAGTCAGATCATCTAGGTTCTGGTTGAAGTGCTGCTCAAGTCTATTTCTAAACAGTTTGACGTTTGGTTGTAATACTACTTCTGACGGTAATTTGTTCCAGCATTGGTAAATACGGTTATTAAAAAAGTTTTCTCTGCAGTCTACGTAACAGAATTCTGCACCAATCGGATTTAGTGGAAGCAGTTTTAGAGGATGGCCCCTAGTTCTGGCTGTAATTTGGCTTGGAGTTTGGTTAGCAAGAATAAAGAATCTGTCGAGTTTTTGGTCCACTAAACCGTGAATCAGTTTATAGACATAGACCAGGTCAGTGATTGTGCGTCTGAGCTCGAGAGACTGAAGCTCAAGAGCGGCAAGACGATCAGGATAGCTGGTCGTTCCTAAGCCAGGAATTCGTTTGGTATACCATCGTTGCACTCGCTCTACCGCATCTATGTCTTTTAGCAAGTGGGGAGACCAAACTTGGGACGCGTATTCTGCCACAGGGCGCACGTAAATTTTAAACATTTTCGTCAGAAAGTCTCTGTTTTTGTATTCAAAGTTCCGATGAATCATAGCAGCCTTTATGAAACCTTTTTTGGCGATTTCTTTGCAGTGGGTTGAGAAAGACACTTTTTGCCAATGATCTTTTGCCAAGAGAACACCTAAGTCGCGTATGCTGTCGACAGCGGGAATTCGTGTGCTACCAAAGACATACTCTGTTCGCTGGTTACCGTACCCCAAGTGCAGAACGGCGCTTTTTTCAAAGGCAATTTTCAGTTGAGACCTTTCGGCCCAGTCAGCCACCAACTGCAGTTCATTTTGTAGCATTTCATGTGAGCTACCTCTGTTTACTGCCAAATATATTTTGCAGTCATCTGCAAACAGTTTGATAGTACAGTTTTTGATAGCTGAAACTAGGTCGTTTATGTAGAGTAAAAAAATCAACGGTCCCAGTACGGACCCTTGCGGTACGCCACTTGTAACGTTTTGCCAACTAGACGTTGTACCTGAAATTTGAACTCTTTGTTGTCTGTTAGATAGAAAGTCCTTTATCCAACTCAATATAGGACCGTCGATTCCATACGCTTTTAGTTTAGACATTAATTTGGTGTGGCTGACTGAGTCAAAAGCTTTAGAGATGTCTAAAAACAAAATGTCAATGTTTTTGCCAGTGGCGAGTGAGCGAGTCCAATCATCAAGGCACTCTAGCAGTTGAGAAACTGTCGATCTCTTCTCGAGAAAGCCGTGTTGTTCGGGAGTGATTAGTCTGTTTCTTACTGCAAAGTCTGATAGCTTATTTCTAATTAGTGTTTCCATTACTCTACATCCTGTGCAGGTTAGACTAACGGGACGGTAATTTGTCGGATCGGCGGAAGAGCCTTTATGTTTAAAGATAGGAGTTACGTTTGCTTGCCGCCAATGATAGGGAATAGTTTTAGACGCTAGCGACACTTCGAATATAATTGATAGTGGTTCGGCAAGTCCTACAGCAAGATTTTTGAATAGGACACAGGGATAGCCGTCGGGCCCAGCAGAAAGTTTGGGAGTTAACAGAGCTAAAGTGGCGTAGACTTGTTCGGGTGGAAAATTGACCGTTTTTAGCCTTTCAATTGGTGTGTTTATGCCGTAGTTGTGAACTTTTCCGTCATCACTTGTAAAAACTGAGGCAAAGTATGTAGGTGTTCAGAACCAAGCACTTTTCAGCGTTTGTAGTGACGAGTTTGCCGTCTGTTACTTTTAAGCATGGAATGTCAGGTTTGACCGATAGTTTGGAGTTGACAAATCGAAAAAAACGGCGATCGTTGCGTTTGTTTACAAAATGTTACAAGGTTGCAAAATGTTCTACGCTTCTGCAGGTATGGTACAAAACAAGCAGCATATCAAAAAAGGTGTTCTATTACATACTGTAGTGCTCATTTTGGGGCTATTTTAAATTGAAGCGTTCAGACGAAGAAATGCCTCAGTCCACTTTTTGAAAAAATTGAGTTCTACTCGGCAGGACAATCCCCTAACTACAGACATGTTAAATACAAATTTGTTAATCGGAAAACATTCTATGGCATAAGTTACACCAATGCAATTTTTTAACAGTGCTCAAAATTCAGTTGAAGAAAAGCCTAAGTCCAAGTCAAGAGCCTCAATATTCACACCCAACATCAAAACTTTGGCCTAGACAGCTGAAAGTCGATACACTACTAATCCATAGTATAGACGAGTTCTCAAACCACTGAAAAGGAATCCCAGATTTGATGCTTCAATTCGAGGATACAGTAATCGATCTGCTTAACTATTCGAATTTTATGTTCTGGCTTACTAATCAGAATTTTCACTTAAAAATTGGGGGTTTTAGAGTACTTTTTGACTACTTTAAGAAGCATCGGTTGAATTGCGTTTTTGAAGAAAAAATTTTGTCGACCCCCCTTTCAGCCCCAATAGCTTATCTGTAACCCCTAAAATCTATGCTCTATATTTCAGATTATTGAAGCGCTATATTTAGGCTACAGAATGGTGGCAAGAACGCTAGCGCACTCTGACAAGTTGTGGAGTAAATTAGCTAACGGCTGAAAATCACAGCTTTTTCCATTATTTAGTAAGGTTGATAAAATTTTGAAATAAAATTTCTCATTCAATAATCAGTGTTTAGACTTAAAAACCGGGGGCCTTAGAGTACTGATAGAATAGTTCAAGAATCTTTGATCGAATGCTGATTTTGAAGACTAAAATGGGCCTTGGGCCACCTTTTGGCTCCGTATTCAGGAATCTCTCAACGTAGGTTTTACAATTCAGATTATTGTTAAGCTGTAGATTGATGGCAAGATTGCTAGTCCACTACCCAGAGTTCTGGAAGGTAATCAAGCCTACTTACTACTGATACTGTTCTGTTACTCTTACTGATCTTTTTGAAATTTGTGAATATGGACTTGGGCTGTTTTATGGTTTAGACCTTAAAACAGCCTAAGTCCACTATCACAAATTTTTAAAGATATGCAAATCAGGAAACATGTGGTGGCCCAAACTCAGGTGCATAGTAGCACTGGTATGGGCCTCTTTTGGCATAATACACTTTAGGGCATAGCATTTTGCACAATTTATTTCAGGCTGTTCGAAAACTTTGAACGCGTTTTTCTCGTTTCATCTATTTATGGACTGAGGCATTTCTTCGTCTGAACGCTTCAATTATGAAATTTTAAGCCGGCCCAAAGGTAACAAAGCTGATCTAAACGCACTGCTTGCCTGTTAGTGAAGGTAATATTCTGCTCTACGCACTGTAAATGTACACTAAAACACACGCATGCACAGTATAAACACCAAACTAATTTTGATTATACAAATGAAAAACGTTCATTGACCTGATGATCGAAAGCAAGCAGGACTGACTTACAATACCGTTACATTGAAACACTTAACATACTGTACTTTCAGATGGCAGGAAGAGTATAAAGCCTGACACAATACAGTATACAAATCACAACATGCATACTAGTTATTCTCCATTGATAGAAGGTCTTCAGTGGCCTTGTGACACTGGAGCTGTACAGCTTTGCTGACTGAGACAGGACCGGCGGCAGGAGTCAATGCTTCCGTTTCACCATTGGCTACACCTTGCTTGGCCCTGTCCACTTGATTTTTCGAAATTTTGCGGCCGACCATTTGCCAGTCAGCAGCGTTTTCAAGTGTGCACTTTTGGGTCAAATAAAGGTCTGAACCAGAGAGTAAACAACGTTCTCTGCAGATTTAGAGAACCACTGTTTTCTGCAGTTTTAAGTCAAATCATGGTATGAACCAGCGTTTTCGGCAGCTTTTGAGTCAAACCTTTGTATGAACCAGTGTTTTCTGCAGTTTTGAGTCAAATCATGGTATGAACCAGCGTTTTCTGCAGATTTTGAGTCAAATCATGGTATGAACCAGGAGCATTTTCTGCAGCTTTGAGTCAAATCATGGTATGAATCAGCGTTTTCTGCAGCGTTCAAGTGTGCAGTTTTTTGAGTCAAACCATGGTATGAAATGAACCAGCGTTTTCTGCAGTTTTGAGTCAAATCATGGTATGAACCAGTGAGTAAACGTCGTTTTCTGCAGCTTTTCAGTCAAATCACGGTCTGAACCAGCGTTTCCTGCTGCTTTTTATCAAGCTCTGAACCAGTGTTTTCGGCTGCTTTTGAGTCAAATTAAGCTCTGAACCAGCGTTTTCTGCTGCTTTTGAGTCAAATCAAGCTCTGAACCAGCGTTTTCTGCTGCTTTTGAGTCAAATCAAGCTCTGAAGCAGCGTTTTCTGCAGCTATTGAGTCAAATCAAGCTCTGAACCAACGTTTTCTGCTGCTTTTGAGTCAAATCAAGCTCTGAACCAGCGTTTTCTGCTGCTTTTGAGTCAAATCAAAGCTCTGAAGCAGCGTTTTCTGTTGCTTTTGAGTCAAATAACGCTCTTAACCAGCGTTTTCTGCTGCTTTTGAGTCAAATCATGGTATGAATCAGCGTTTTCTGCAGTTTTGAGTCAAATCATGGTATGAACCAGGAGCATTTTCTGCAGTTTTGAGTCAAATCATGGTATGAACCAGGGTTTCCTGCAGCTTTTGAGTCAAATCATGGTGTGAACCAGCGTTTTCTGCAGCTTTTGAATCAAATCATGGTATGAACCAGGAGCATTTTCTGCAGCTTTGAGTCAAATCATGGTATGAACCAGCGTTTTCTGCAGTTTTTTAGTCAAATCATGGTCTGAACTAGCGTTTTCTGGAGCTTTTGAGTCAAATAAAGGTCTAAACCAGCTCTGAACTAGAGTTTTCGGCAGTTTTTGAGTCAAATGATTGTCTGAACCAGCGAGTGAACCAGCGTTTTCTGCAGTTTTGAGTAAAATCATGGTATGAACCACCGTTATCTGCAGTTTTGAGTCAATTCAAGCTCTAAACCTGCGTTTTCTGCAGTTTTGAGTCAAATCATGGTATGAACCAGCGTTTTTCTGCAGTTTTGAGTCAAATCATGGTATGAACCAGGAGCATTTTCTGCAGTTTTGAGTCAAATCATGGCATTAACCAGCGTTTTCTGCTGCTTTTGAGTCAAATCATGGTATGAACGAGGAGCATTTTCTGCGGCTTTGAGTGAAATCATGGTATGAACCATCGTTTTCTGCAGTTTTTTAGTCGAATCATGGTCTGAACTAGCGTTTTCTGCAGCTTTTGAGTCAAATAAACGTCTGAACCAGCTCTGAACTAGAGTTTTCAGCAGTTTTTGAGTCAAATCATTGTCTGAACCCTGAACCTGCGTTTTCTGCTGGTTTTGAGTGAAATCAAGCTCTGAACAAGCGTTTTCTGCAGCTTTTGAGTCAAACAAATCAAGCTCTGAACCAGCTCTGAACTAGAGTTTTCTGCAGATTTTTTAGTCAAATCATTGTCTGAACCAGCAAGTAAACATCGTTTTCTGCAGCTTTTGAGTCAAATCAAGCTCTGAACCAACGACTAAGCAGCGTTTTCTGCAGCTTTTGAGTCAAATCAAGCTCTGAACCAGCGTTTTCTGCTGCTTTTGAGTCAAATCATGGTCTGAACCAGCGTTTTCTGCTGCTTTTGAGTCAAATCATGGCCTGAACCAGACAGTGGCATTATGAGTCAAGTCAAATCAAGAATCTCGATCAGGCAAAAGGCACGGAGCCAGTTATCCCAGCAAGATCGTGTGCTTGAGCCGAGGCTGACTACATCGAACGCAGCTATACGTCAAACAGATGCTGTTGACGCGGCAGACAGGCACGGAGCTAGGAACTACCCAGCAGATTCGTGTGCCACTGCACTAGCTGGCTCAGGTGTGTCAACAAAAGCACGGAGCTGGGAAAACATGGCAAGAAGTGTGCCAATGCCGACAAAAATGCAGTTTAACGTCGAACAGACGCTGTCGACGCGACAGGAAAGCACGGTTGCTAGGAAGGGACCCAGCAGAGTCGTGTGCCTCCGTCGAAACTGCAGCTCTCCTTAAGAGAGGCTTTCTGTCAAGCAACGGCTCAACGTTTGAGCAAGAGCACGGAGCTAGGCTAACCTAGCAGGAGCGTGTGCTTTGCCGCAATGCCAGAGCTGCGCTTAGAAGCGATTAGATTACATAGATAAGGGACGCCAACTTGCGCTCGTCCACCCCAGATTTAATAATAGAGGCGGCTATAGAGCTCATTACATTTGCACGATTTTCTCACTAATTAATTGATCAATTCAAAAACCGGAATAAAAAGCACATCTTTGGCCAGAGACAAACAATATATCTTAGGCGTTTCGCGTAAAATTGCAAAACCATTGCAAATTTTGAATCACAAAAACGAGCGGGCCAACATATAGCCGGCCCGTTGTGACGGGGCCGGCAAAAACTAAAATATCATTTGTGTAACAGAGTGTAAAAACCACTACTTCACCCTACCAAAATGCAAACAACCCCCACCAAATCCCCATACCTGAAAAATTTCCCCCTACCAAGCGACAAAAACCCCTACAGGTAGGGGAAAAACCCCTACCCTGTCAACCTTGAACCGAGCGACTTATAATATCCTATATTATATTTCGAAAGACAGCAACGCACACAAATGCACGTCACAATACAACCCCGAATGCATACCCGTAGAACGTCACATGACGTCACTTATCGTATGAGGCTGTTAAAACGCAACAGTACCAAACAGTAGTGTTCCGACGATATCAAAGTTCATCGATATTCGATATCGATATCGATATCGATATTTTCATTTCAATATCGATCGATATCGATATCGATATCGATATTTATAGTTATGCAAGAAAATCTGAAAAGTTGAAAGAGCAAACTGCTCTCGCTGCTTATCAGTCAAGTACTGATGCAGTCAGCGATCTGATATCAATTAAGCAGAGAATGGCAGAAAAGGTAGTGGCCCATCTGAAGGCCTTCAATAAAAGGTTGAACCCCTCAGGCCTATGCTCCACCCTCATTACGCATAAAGAGCTTGGACAGAATAGCGTATTTTAACTTATTTTAGTGACAACTAAGCCAAAAAATCTTGACTTTGGTAAAAAATCGGACTTTTTTGCTTACCATCCTTTCAACCACCCATTAGTCCGGCGGTAGCACCCCCTCAGGATTTGAAAATTTACCACCCCTCAACCAAAATTCTGGCCCATGTCTGCTTCTGCCCTCCTGCTTTATGTGTGTGGAGTGAGCAGCTCTTTAGTGCTGCTTGCAGACCTTTAAGAACCTAAACGTTGCTGTCCGAAAGCTGAGAATGCCCAGAAATTGATGTTTGATCATGCCACTGTTACAATGTATGTTTTGACTACCTCTTTCCAACAAACCGCAAAATTCATCAATGGTTCGTTTCGGCCTGTTGAATTGTTTTTGACGAATAGTTCGTCACGTTTTACGATTACCATTCTTCAAAATACGATGAACTAAAGAAAGTATTCATCACAGAAATTGAGGAACAATTAAATAATGATTCTTCACCAAACTTTAATGGCAATTTTCCTTAGTTCAACTGGAAAAGAAATGTGGCACAGACACATAAACTGACTGGGCTCGCCATGACGGTTAATCAGAAACTGTTCAACATAGCCGTGTAGCAAAAAGACCTACTTGTCAAGTTTAAGTACTGGACCATTCCAATGCATTTGATGAACAATGAAATTATTGATTCATCAGAAAATCTTGCAAAAGTCTTCAAAATGATGAATAGTAGTGGACCAGTTCATGATGAATAGTATGATGACATGATGGTTTTACTGATATATCAGTGTGGTTTGTTGGTAGGAGCTACCATCGATTTCTGAGTAGTCCAGGAAAAACTGTTTTTATTTAATTTTCCAGAGAGATAAACTTGGTGTCAGTTTTGTTTTAGCCCTACTTTTCCACCCAAAAAATATCGAAAATATCGATGCGAAATATCGCGATATCGATATCGATATCGATATTGGAAAAAGGGTCGATATATCGACTTTTCGATATCGATGTCGATATATCGTCGGAACCCTACCAAACAGTATTTATCTCCAACTCAATCTAAAACAGTTCCTTTGTCAAACTGACTGCATAAAAATTTCCTAATCTCTTCTAACATTTCAAATTTTGTCATTAGTTTATGCGTTATTTTCAATCGTGCACCATAGCATGTCATACCATCGCGGTTTAATAACAGCCTACCACCACGCAACGTAAACATCTCGCAAACGGAAAATGACTGCTTATAGCAAAAAAATCGACCAATCACCAGTAAACGATTTAGGCTCCAACATGATAAACTCCGCCTTCAACCAATCAGTGGCGACCGAGAATCTCTCTCCATTTTAGCTCCGCCCTACTTCTAAACTAAGGAACAATGTTTGACCTCAAAACGAAATAATTTTTCACGGTATTTCACAACAACAAAGAACAAAACAGGGCCCTCCGTATAGGGCCATTTACAGATCAGAAAAATTGCTAGATCGAAAGAGTTTCATCAATGGCTTCTCTCCAAATCCCGCCTTTTTTCTAAATCACCATAAGCAGCTCGTCCGCGCTCGCTTGTGTAACGAAGAGAAGAGAGGGGTGACAGCCTACACCATTTATGCAGACCTGAATAGAGATATATAGCATAGTGCATAGTGGAAAGGTCTGCCGCGCGGACGCGCTTGCAAGATTTTCTCATCACTTGTAACATTCATTCACTGAACAACAAACTACACATAGCACAAATACAACAGTACACGCCGCTGATAATAAATTGCTATATGCACATACATACAGTATATCAAACAGCAAGCAAAGTATTAGCAAAAGAATCAAAACGTAGCAAAACGAGTGCCATACAGATAGAAGAACAACATAAAACCTTGAAGAGCTGCAAGAACAGAGCAAAGCACAAGATGTATTGAGAATAGTATCGCGCTCATATTGCGGTGATCCCTCAATACCAAGGACATGACATACTTATCTATCCACCTACTGCCTGTTCCTATCTCTAGAGGAATCAGGCCCAACACTAGCCGCTGATTTACAACGGATGCAAGCTAGCATGTATCTTCGCATAATGGAGCTGCGTGCAGCGTAGACCACCGGATTGATCACAGAATTAACTGCAGTTCCCACTGCAATCATAGGGGTTATGGTGCCCACCACCCCTGGGGGCATTCCAGCTACCACCGATACAATGTAAGCCATAGTAGGCAGCACATAGAGAATTATGTAAGCAGTCAGAACGGTATTGATGGCTTTGCTAACCTTCAAGCGACGTTTCAGGGCTTCTTGTACCACCTGGGAATGTGGCTTGGTCTGGCGCATGTAAAGCAGAGCTCTGATGTACATGTAAAAGACAGTCGGACATACACTGAGGTTGAAGACAGCATAGTAAAGCACGAATTCGGCACTGGTGCTGGCCCCAAACGTGCAAGTTACAGGGGTGCTTGTCAAATCAACGCCCAGGAAGGAAAAACTGGTGGTGGTGAGTGCGAACAGAACACTACCCACCAAAACAAAGCGTGCCTTCTTGGCCTGAAAATCACTGTTACTACTGTAGCCGAAGGGGTCTTTGAAGGCCAGGAACCGGTCGTGGGCTATGGTTAGAGTGACCAGCTGGTTGCCGAACAGACCGGCTACCATGAGGTATGGCAGAGCCAGACAGAACAGTCGGTTGTAGGCTGCTCGACTGAGTTGTAGGTACAGCTGACCAGTTGAAAGCACCACAGTGCCGACACCTGCAAAGTGAATCACTTTTCTTTGATCTTACCATTGACAACTTTTTCCACGGGCAGCTCGGAAGCCTAGTACCAGTTTAGCTATAAATCTGCGAAGCTTGGGTTCACAAAAATTGCTTATACAGTTTGTCCAATAAAGGAATTCACTCCCAGCTTTAGTTTGAGCAGTCGCATCTTTTAGCTTTTGGTGTCATCTGAAAGATTGCGCAACGGCCGATCGATTGGTTGCTGGCCGGTCAAAAATAAACCACTGAGTAACTATAACAATAACAATAATACTATAACAATCTAAAGTGAACAAGTTTAGCACACTGCAATTTCCTTCTGCTTTTCAGTTCTGAATGAATTTATCATGACTTTTGCCTCAATTTCGGAATGGAAGTGTCTGCTACGCTTGAATAAATGCTCAACATTCCTCCAGTTAAGCATTATTCAACAGCTGAAGGCCAGACCTGAAGAAGAGGCACCAAGCAAAACGAAGGT
Source organism: Sabatieria punctata (assembly GCA_030248155.1). Classification (NCBI taxonomy): domain Eukaryota; kingdom Metazoa; phylum Nematoda; class Chromadorea; order Araeolaimida; family Comesomatidae; genus Sabatieria; species Sabatieria punctata. The sequence continues at coordinate 59,116 of JASANB010002565.1, read as the reverse complement.
CTATGAATAGATACAGCTCTTTTCAAACTGACTTCACGTCAGTTGAGAGAATGCATAGAAGTGTGACTTTTCTCTCCTTCCTAACATTCAACTCTTAAATAATGCTTAACTGGAGGAATGTTGAGCTTTTATCAAAGGTTAGCAGACACTTCCATTCCGAAATTGAGGCAAAGTCAGACATGGGCAAAGGGGGGGCTTAGGGGGAGTTGGCCTCCCTCAGGCTCTGACCTACCCGCCTCAGCCGGCCGCTACCCCCCCTCGCCCTCAGGAATTTTTGGAAGAGTTTTGTATAGAAAATTGCGATAAAAATATGCCTGGATTAGGTGTAAATGAGCTCAGAATAACTTGTTTTAACTTATTTTAATGAAAAACCTTGATTTTAGCCAAAAATTGGACTTTTTGGCTTACCACTCCCTCAGCCCCCCTCAGGAATTGAAAATTCTACCCCCCCCTCAGCCGAAATGCTAGCACATGTCTGGACAAAGTCATGATAAATTCATTCAAAACTGAAAAACAGAAGGAAATTGCAGTGAACTTGCTCACTTTTAGACTGTTTACAGTACCCGACTCAGTGGTTTATTTTTGGTCGGCTACCAACCAATCGAACGGCCATAGCACGCTCTTTCGGATCAGACTGAAACCTAAAAGATCTGTCGGCTGAGACAAAAGCTGGAAGCAAATTGCGGTTTGTCTTGGAGAAATAGTATTTAGGCTTGAGCATTTCAAAAACTCTGATCCACTCACGTACAAATAGTCAAGTCGAATAGAGCTAGCACAGAGAGCAGATGAGAGCAGTCTTCCTTTCGCAGACTCGGGTACCTCAAGTAGGCAAGCACTACGATGGCGTTACCCACTATTCCAACAGGACTGAGCCCGACAATGGTGGCAAAGATTACAAAATGTTCGACAGTATAGAGGTAGTTTGTGCTACTGTTCATTTAGTCAGTTTAGGCTACACTCTAGGCTGGCAAAAAGCTACTCTGTTCAAGTTTTCAGCTGTGGCTAATGGCTAACTTTCATTTCTCTTCCTGCCCATTAAAATGGCTTCAGAAGCTTCTCTATTAAAGGTTTTAGCTGGGGTGCTTCAGGGGATTTACATGTCACGTACTTCGCCAACCTTCAGCAACGAATCAACGAAATATACACAGTACAAATCCAACAATAAGACAAGTACCAAAGAAAATAAACTGTTGTACGTAGATACTGGTTGTCCAAAAAATTTATCTCCAGCTTTAGTTTAAGCGTTAAAGCAGTTAAGCTGAGGAATATTTTAAAGCGGTGCTTTATTCTCCTACCCGTTTCAGGAACGCTATGCCACTATAGTGACAGTCGCCATTGTTAAACGGATTAACAAATTCATTAACATGTTATGCGTCGCAAGTGTGCCGTTAATGAATTTGTTAATAAAAATGTTTAGTGTTAAATGAAATGTTAAGTGTTGTGCTGGATGGTGTAGGAATAAGGAAGAAGGAAAGACAAACAAAAAAAAACTGAAAAGCAGCGTAGTTCCGGTTTATTCATCTCCATTCGGCGCCGCCCAAACAGAGCAAGAAAGGAGACAGCTGTTGTAAAACCCCCACCCAGTAGACAACCGACCGACCCTAACTTTATGCCTTAGTTTCAGGCTTATCTTAGGCTCTGGCTTAGGCTTAGGGCCAAGCTTAGGCTCTGACTTAGGCTTATGGTCAAGTTTAGGCTGAGTCTTAGAGTCAAGCGCGTAAAACCTCACTTTTCCGCATACATGTAACAGGGGCCCCCCACCCGACTTAGGCCAGCCCCCCGGACGGGACCCCCAGACGATTTCGCCGGTCCCCCCCTCCGATTTTTCTGCAAAGTAAATTTTTGAGCAAATTTTTGCAATTTTTTACAATTTCATTCACAAAAATTGCCAAAATCGCCTGCAAAACAGCACTTTTTAGCTGTATTTCAGCCTAAATTAGCGATTTTTGGCGATTTTTAGACCAAACATTGCGATTTTTTCGATTTTTGAGCGTTTTTTAGTGCCCAACCCCCTCCCAAAATTTTGGCTCAGCCCCCTCCCCACCCAGCCGGCGCCAGACCCCCAACCCACCTCCCCCTTCGGCGGATGACCTGTTACATGTATGCCCTGATCATACCTTTTATGTAGGCTTTTGCCAATCGTTACAGATCTAAGCATGCTTCGGTTTGATTTCAAACTGTACGAAATTTGCAATCGTCACGCGATTTTAGTAGTGATACAACTGGGATCCTGGTATTTCATGAAGAAGCGGGAGTTACCGGTATTTTCACTCGCGGTTTTCAATCCCGGTTCACAATTTTCTAATACCGGGAAATACTGTGAATATCGGGAAATCACTTTTACAGCAGCATTAGCAGCTTTTTGCTTATTCTGTGTATTTCAGTCACATCCACTGTACATAGGTGCAGTTGGCATTGTTATCCAACTATACTTTACCGGTACCAACTGCACACAAACTATGCATAACTTGCCAACAGACTACAACTCACTGACTTTGAGTGAACAGCTATGTTTTCCAACCTTTCCTTTTGTTCCAACTATTTTTGCGCTGTTTAGAGCAAAGACCTTGAAACTGTTGAGCAAAGTCATTGATTGATTGATTGGCTATTCTTACAACTTCTTTACCCACTCAGCGTCGAGCTGCCTGCCGAGCCAGCTCTCTAACCAATTCAAGATAACACTGAGCTTGGTTTAGCCCATTATGAGAGAAAAACCTTTAAAACACAGACTAGAAACAGTATAGATTTTGAAAACCCGGACGTTGAAAACATTTATGTTTTGTCACGATGATTGTGTTTTGATCGTTTTCCCGATATTCCCGGTATTCTCATTTCCGGGTAGTAGTCCCAGTTGTTCCCGAATCCCGGTAATCCGGCCCTGGTTGCATCACTAGAATTTGGGTCACGTACGGGTGCAGAGAAATGGAAATTAGCTGACAACCTGACTGCTGAGCAGGTGAAAGTATAGGATGCAATTAGCCAAGTTAAGTCATACATATGATCTTCAAAGCCGAAGACTCATTATAGGACGATGGCTTCGTATTCGTTCGAATTTTCCTTCTGATAGGGACATGTCCAATCTTACTAACGCCACTAGTGCAGGACCAACCCTGGTTGAGTGCATTGGTGCTGCTCTGGCCATGGTACTCATAGCACTAGCAGGTCTGCTGCTATACATTTTCGTCGTAGCAATCATCGTCAAGTTTTCCCACCAATTCAATAATCCCTTCTACCGGTTTTTGGTGTCTCTAGGAGTAAGCGATTCGCTGCTTCTCACAAGTTTCTTGGTCTATGCTGTGCCACTGACCATAACCCAAAGCGTGTCAGATGGACCGTTGGACCGGTTTATCGGATTTCTGGCACTGCTTGCCTACTTCTCTGCCTGTCCCACTCTAGTCAGTATAGCTGTGAACCGTTACGTGGCAGTGTGTCGTACCAGCTGGTACAACCAGGCCTACACAAAACCCAAACTCATACTAAACATAGTCCTGATTTGGGGCATCGGTTTGGGCGTTAGTGCAGCTCAGCTTACCGGGCTAGTGCACTTCTACTATGACCCAGCCAGCTTCTGCTGGACCTATGACATGGGCAAGCCTTGGGCGTGGCCTTTCGTTTACTGTGAGCAAATATTTACCGCAATCACTGCAGCTAGTCTGGTCTTGGCTTACTGTCTCATTGTGAATGAGCTGCGCAAGCAGCAGCTGCAGATCGCCGAAGCTGAGCCGGGGCCACTGGACGTTCAGAGCAACTTGAAGGAAGAGATGTCCCTTTCGTTGCAATTCCTAGGGGTTGGTATGTTTGCGATCGTTGGTCTTGGGTCATTTTATGTAGTGCCAATGTTCAGTCTCTACAGATGGCATTTATTTGTGGTGACAATTATGTACATCCTCAATTCTTGCAACAACCCCGTTGTCTATTTGTTGACCAACTATCAACTGCGACTGAAAGCCAAAAGTCTGTTGGGCCTAGTCAACGACTCCCCTGCACAAAGCATACAAGAAGCGAGCAATCAACAGGTTGCAACCACTGCTGCAGTTGTGCACCTGTACCTCACAGCCGCCAGTGCCTATGCGCACTCGGCTAAAACGGCTGCCTCTGCCGACAGAAGAATGGCTACGTCAAAAGCAAAGTCAAAACCGAAGTCGGTCAAGGAAATTTGGCTGAATCCAGCTTTGAGTGAAAAGGAGATGACCGAGTGTAACCTATACAGCCTCGAAATCACCACAGCGAGCAATTCTGCTCTAGCTATTGATGTGCGCGCATGTTTATGTCTATGTGCCTCTACAGTAATGGGGACTATATTGATATTGCATGTGCAATGATGTAGCTTGAAATGGAACTCAGCACCATACTTCCGGTCCAGTGCACTCACGAGATAACCCCTGCCAACATATCACTCTCAAGACGAAGTCTTTCCAAGCACTGCCGAAATTTCGGATTTAACGAAAAATGCGAACACTTAAATAAACACTTCGCATCAACGCCGACACAATTTCGGCGCTCTGAAAATGCTAGCCGAATTGTTTTTTGAGTGCAAATGCGAAGTGTTCGAGAAGACTTCGTATCAGACCTGTGGGCGGAGCCAAAAAACCGCAAAAAAATAGAAAAAAGAAAAAGGAGAGCGACGACTTACTCTAAACGAGGTTTCAAAGCAGTACCGACAGTGGAAACAATGAAATATCTGTTTTTTATTATTAATTGAATCCGATTATTTATTCCAAGCTTTTTTCTGTTCTGTAACGCGATGTTGGGTTGCTAGAATATGCCTAGTTGCTGGTAGACCGGCATAAAATTCCACACATCTATAGTGTTGATAAAATGGATGTAGTAAAATACTGCAGTACATGTATGAGTACAGCAGCCAACCGCAGAATAAATATCTATGCTACTAATCAGCGGTCAGCGGCCTGCCACAGCGTGGATCAAACTGAGGAGTTGGCGCAAATTTACGACGCACGCTGAAAGAGTCGACCAATCAGCGATCAGTTCGCTTTGGCCTGACGAAGTCTTATTGCAAATCGATCACTTCGCACTTTGATTTGAGACGAACAGTTAGGTCACTTCGCAAAAACATGTTTTCGGCAAAAACGCGAAGTGTTTTTTTTACGCCGAATAGATCCAAAAAACACTTCGCTTTTGCAAAATGCGAAGTGTTGGGGTGTGCAGATCTGCACATGATCTGTTGGCGGGGGAATATCTTACAAACTCATGCGCCACTCAACTCAGAACTTGAAACAACCAGATACAGAACTTGAAACAACCAGATACAGAACTTGAAACAACCAGATACAGAACTTGAAACAACCAGCCAGCCGCGTAATCAAAATGAGGGAAAGCTGCTGGTTCTGGGACTCCCTCCATGACGAGGTAGGAATGGTTGGATAGGGCCCAAAGTCTTTGACTGGAAGTTACTGTTTCCTTTTGTGAGCAAGAATGAATAAAATCACAGTTATTACCTTGGGATTTCCTAAAGAGTGAAAGACAAAGATAGCCACTCCAAGAGCCACGATTAGGGTGAATGAATACTGTTGAAAACAGATACAGATTCATCTGGTACACTGCTATGCTTCCCACCAGCCATGCTGCAACTTGCAGCGGCAACAAGATCAAAAGATTGTTTCAGTTGGCACTGAAATAAGCAACGAGCAATTGTCTATCTCAGTAGCTGTGCTGTACTTATACAGGTCAGAAAAACTCCGAGGGGTCTGGAGGTTTCGGGGGGTTCCAGAAAAAGTGCAAAAACGCTTATTTTACCTTAAAAAGCGAAAAGTTTCTCCCTCTAGGAGGGGGTGCAGGGGGTGGCCGCTGAGGGGAGGGGGTAAACCCACTTTAACCCCTTGGCCGATGTATGGATGTACTCACAGTGCAACAGTTCTTTGAAACTGATTGGACCCGACTGAACGATTCCTACAATCCATGCCTGCTGCTTCAATAAGGACGAATGTTACCACACAAGACACTGTCACCGGTGTCACGGTGCCCCAGAAAAGGCTATCTCCGAAATTCAGCCAGCACCTGCAGTGAAAGAAGTGTTCGATTTGATAATAAAACAGAAAGATTGCATACGTCCAGATTGAGGGCAGGTAGTCTTGCTTGTGGTAGCTAACAGCACTAATGCAGGATGCAAGGCCCCAAGCTATCAGTTAATTGTTGAACCTGCCCACATGAGCTCCGCTGAAGACCACATTGGTCAAGATGGCATAGCAGTGATAGGCCTCTAGAGCCATAAGGAAGAACAATGCGATAATGAAGAACTGTAGGGCGATTGCTGAGAATTTGCAGCGGAACTGAAAATCTGGTGGACAATGTGGCACCCCTTTTGTTTGCTTACATCGCTATCTCTGTCCTCACGCAAGAACAAGATGAACAGATGAGCAGCCAGCAAAGCAACTTCTTCGCCCATGTGCAAGCAGCGTTCATGGGAGAAATCACTGAAGGAGAGATGCACTGAAACATGGCAACACGTATGCAATGGCGTCTTACCGCAGAACCAGAAAGACCCCCAATGTCACGCCCAAGCTGATCAGAAGAAAGGTGCACCCAAAGGGCTTGCATTACACGCGCAGCCACTAGCGCTGCACCTTGCAATGGTAGAGGCGGATGTAGGGTGGATGGTGTTGATGGTAATGTTGTTGTTGTTGTTAAACGTGATGATGAAGATGTTGAGAGAGAGGTCAACACTACAGCTTCAGTTGATCTTTCAGTTGTAGTGGAAGCTTGCTGAGTACTGAGCTGACCACCAGATGACTGTGTGTTCAAGTCTGGCTTCGTCATTGGTTTAGTTGTAGCAAAAATAGATATCGACATTGTACCTGCAGATGAGGCGTCTTGAACTGATGAGACCGATTGCCTGGTAGTGGTGGCTGAATAACCTTGCGTTGCCGTTGTATGAAGTCCGTCTGTATGTGACGCCATTACTGTAGGTTCAGTGAGATTGGTAAAAGTGACTGGTGTTTTAGTTTGCTCAGAAGTTGTGCTACTAATCGTGCTGGCTTCCATAGTAGCTTTGGTCTCCACTACTGAAGTGCTGATTATTGTGGCTTCAGTTTCAGCTGATGAGATGTCTGTGAGGCCTTCTGAGATTGACCCTGTTTTAGATAGTGGAGTACTTGTGAAGCCTTCTGTAGCAGTTTCATTTTGGCACCATGCTGGATATCCTGGGGAGTTCTCACAAACATAGCCGAATATGCGGCTTCAGCAGAGGTCTCATCGATGGCTCGACAGACACTTGCGGAATTACCATTGGTCCTGACATGACAGTGCAGCTATTACAATAGAATAGTTAGTATAGATTCGACGCTCATTACTAGTAACAATTAGACAGGTGCATACAGAACAGTAGAAATGAGAACAAAACAACTAATAGCTATACAGGCACTTCACTCACAGGACACAGTTAGATGAAAGCAGAGAGTCAATAACTGTTCAACACAGAACGCAAACAAACGAGCGCACAGGAAACACTCTCACTAAACAGTCACAATCTTTCAGTGTTTACTGGCTGTTCCTTCTACCTCTTGAAGAATCAGGCCCAACAGTAGCAGCTGATTTACAACTGATGCAAGCTAGCATGTACCTTCGCATAACCGAACTGCGTGCAGCGTAAACGACCGGGTTGACCACAGAATTGACTGCAGTGCCAACTGCGATCGTAGGGGTTATAGTGCCAACCACAACTGGTGGCAATCCAGCTAGCACCGACAGAATGTAAGCCATATTAGGCAGCACATAGAAAAGGATGTAAAGGGCTAGAATGGTGTTGATTGCTTTACTAACCTTCAAGCGACGATTCAGAGCTTCTTGTACCACCTGGGATTGTGGCTTTGTCTGGCGCATGTAAAGCAGAGCCCTGATATACATGTAAAAGACAGTCGGACATACACTGAGGTTAAAGACAGCATAGTAAAGCACGAATTTGGCACTGGTGCTCGCCCCAAACGTGCAAGTAGCAGGGGTGCTGTTCAAATCAACGCCAAGAAATGAAAAACTAGCGCTGATCAGTGCGAAAAGAACACTGCCTATCAAAACAAAGCGTGCCTTCGTGGCCTGAAAATCAGTGTTACTACTGTAGCCGAAGGGGTCTTTGAAGGCCAGGAACCGGTCGTGGGCTATGGTTAGAGTGACCAGCTGGTTCCCGAACAGACCGGCTAGGGTACCGAATGGCATGATCAGGCAGAAGAGTCGAATGTAAGGAGCGCCACTGAGTTGGAGATAGAGCTGGCCGGTTGAAAGAGCAAGATTTCCGACACCTAAAGTGCACAGCACTTATTGCTTCTGTATGAACTCAGGCACTCAACAGCTTGTAACCCACCAAATGAGGATGCCACCACTACAGTCACAGTTAGCTGGGTACACAATTTTTACGGTGCCTATTGTGGGGCTGTCATCCTTCCTGATGTTATGTTCCCTGATGCCTATTGTGGGTCTGGCGCCGGCCGGGGGAGGGTGTGAGGTGAGCCCAAATTTTGGGAGGGGGTGGGCACTAAAAACGCCGAAAAATCGCAATTTTTCGGGCCAAAAATCTATAATTTGGGCTGAAATGCTTCTAAAAAGTGCTGTTTTACAGGCGATTTTGGCATTTTTTGAGTCAGAAATTCCAAAAACTCTAAAAAATTTGCTCAAAAAATTACTTCCCAGAAAATCGGAGGGATTGGAAAAATCGTCTCGGGGCTTTCCATCCGGGGGTCTGGCCTGAGACGGGTAGGGGCAGAACCCCTTACCCCTTATATTACATGTATGTCTATGTGTCTATCAATCAAGGCACTCGCTTGTACCCTAATGGTATTATTTTAATTTTATAACTGAACATTGCACTGTTCTGCTAAATTGGATGACTCACAGATGGTCAGGTCGAATAGAGCTAGCACAGAGAGCAGATGAGAGCAGTCTTCCTTTCGCAGACTCGGGTACTTCAAGTAGGCAAGCACTACGATGGCGTTACCCACTATTCCGATAGGGCTAAGTGCAAAGGTTGTGGCATAAATAACAAAATGTTCAACGGTATAGAGGTAGTTCACACTACTGTTCATTTGGTCAGCTAGGCTAAGTGTGAGAATGCAACAACATGTCGATAAGCTTCTAACTTCCGGCTTTCAGCTGTAGTTAATGGCTAACTATTGTTGTTCTTCCGTTTTCTTCCTTAATGAACCGACGGGCTCTTTGCTCCATACCTAACGCTTAGTTACATACATAGTACGATAAACCATACATGTAACAGGGGGGTCTGGGGGTCTGCCCCCCACCCGACTTAGGCCAGACTCCCCGGATGGGCCCCCCCCAGAGACGATTTCGCCGACCCCCCCCCTGCGATTTTTCTGGCAAGTGAATTTTTGAGCAAATTTTTGCAATTTTTTACAATTTCAGACACAAAAATTGCCAAAATCGCCTGCAAAACAGCACTTTTTAGCTGAATTTCAGCCCAAATTAGCGATTTTTAGCCCAAAAATTGCGATTTTTTCGATTTTTGAGCGTTTTTAGTGCCATACCCCCCTCCCAAAATTTTGGCTCAGACCCCCCCAACCCTCCTCCCCATCGGCGGATGACCTGTCACATGTATGCGATAAACAGACATGATACGAAGTAGAGTAGGGCCGGCCAAAGGGAACATACGTATGGTAGGTGATATTCATTTTATGGAAACAATCCCAATTTATGAGCTTACCATCTCCTCTAACGCCTCAAGCGCCCTTATCTCGTGAACCGCACAGGATTTCAAAATACTACCTCCCAGCCGAAATGAAATGCTATCCCCTATGATCGTTGTACACTGTGATCATGTGATCTGCAGAACAATGACGTGTCTGTCTGTACTAGGCAGTAGGCACCAATACAGTTAAGCAGTCATTAGCTAAGTGATCTGTCAATTATAGGAGAAGCCGATCTTCTAATAAACTTCTCGCCGTTGCCATAGGAATGCCATCGATCGGTGGGCGGCGGGTCCTGTTGAAGAAATGTTAGAAGAAATGAATTCCATTGTCTCGGCGCACACGCTGCACAAGTTGAGGCCGGTTTATTGAATTATTGTTATCAAGCGTTCTGTCTGCAACAGCGCGTCCTTTTCACTTCAGCCGATTTTCAGGTTCGTCAATTTAGTAGCTGGCATTGTCGCCTTCTGCACTGCAACCTTCTGTTGGATCGTGCTGGTTAGGAAAGCTATCGATGATCACGACATACACCGGTGAGAAGTTTGGCTCCTTATTTAGGGGCCGTTCATAAACGACGTCGTTCCAGAGGGGGGGAGGGGGGTCGGCTGAAATGCGACGATAGACGACGCACCAGGAGGGGGAGGGGGTTAGCAAAAAACGACGTCGCTTTTTTGTGAATTTTAGGGTACTTCAATTACATTATTTTCGATTTATGCACATTCTGTCAAACGTTTCTCCATACAGAAAAGCTTTCCAGAGTGGTTGTAGGGATTTATTCTATTGTTTGCGCAGTAAGGTAACAAAAAAACGTGACAGTACTGTATGTACTGCCCTTTTATCGGGGGGGGGGGTAAACCGAAAACGACGTCGCCATAGGGGGGGGTTCCCAAGAAACGACGCAAGGCGATTTTGGGGGGAGGGGGGGTCCGAAAAATCGGGATTTTGGAACGACGTCGTTTATGAACGGCCCCTTAGTCATAAGCAGCGGAAGTTGGCCTCCCTGATGAAGATGCTTTTAGTCTTCACATAATACTGTACACATCTGGTTGTGTATTGGTTACGGTACTGTCGTTGGCATTGGTACTGGTAGCTTTACGATCGATATTGAGCTCCGAACCTGTCTCCAAAACGGCTGACCAATCACAAACCGTGCAGAACATCGAATCACCGTATTCGGCCAATCAAGAGCCGCCGCAGCCGTGGACCGACACGCAGTTGACCTCCAACTACCGTAGACCGCAGACGGTCACACTGAAGACAGCTACCGTAGCCACCTCTGAGACTCAACAGGTCATCATGAACCCAAACGATGAGGTCAAAGCCGACAGCTACATCGACCTGAGAAGGGAATTGGAAGGGTGAACATATTTTTCATGTTCCCACTTCACCACACAGTTACGCATATTTGCCTAATTTTTTCTCCCTACCTCCACAAAGGGTAGTGTACTGTACGCACCCTACACCCCTGGAGTAGTATACAACAACCCACTCTGAGTGTGGCTTGTTGTATACTTGTATACTACTCTGGTACAATACTATGTATGTCTGTGTCTCGGAAAGGGTGCAGCACACAAAACAACAAGATTCTCCAGGATTGTCTTTTCAATGTATTTGTGATACAAATTTCCAGACTGCCAGGGCCGCTACCGATGACTGCAAAAAAGGTGTCGCTAACGAAGCGGCATTCAGAGCCGGCGCTGAAGAGAGACGAATTCAAAATCAGTTTCCTGCCTCCGCTCAAATCGCCCCCGCAACTGACTACTGTCAACGAACCCCACAAGCCGGAGGAAACGCAAGCACCACAGGACGAGTCCAAAAAGACGTACCTGCCGCCATTGAGTACCAACAACAAACATTCGCTGGTTTCTTCAGCTGGCACTTTCCTGACCTGACAATCGTCACTCAGTATTCTGTTTTTGAGCAGTTATGTACAGTATGTACGTATGTAGATCCTAAACCGTAAAACTTCTAATAAAAGCGCACGCTCCAATAGTAGCGCCCGTTACGGATAGCCCGAAAATATAAACACGCACGCTCTAATAGTAGCGCCCTTCTAATAATAGCGCTCCCACGCGCACTACTATTAACGCTTTGTACGTGTTTCCAATATAGAATACTGATCCTTTGAGATAATTTTCTTTGATTAAGCTTGCAAACATTAGTCAGACTGAAACTCATATAAAGATCGCTTGTGTTGAAGACAAAAATACCTTGTATTTTCAGAAAAATGAGGATACTTGAAATAATAAATAATTACACCCAGCTCCAATAATAGCGCTCCCAAAAGCAATCACGAAAAATAATAGCGCACCGATATTCTTAGAAATTTTACGGTATGTATCTATCTTTTATCGAAAGTTTAGAATCGGTCGATCGATCGTTATCGTTAGTCTTTGATATTTTCCTTTCAAACATTAGCAAATGTACGTAGTTCAGAGGATTACAGGTTGGGCATTACAGGTAGTATATAATCTAAATATTTGCTGCTTGCGTCATTGAAACGTACATGTATGTACATTGCGGTACAGGCTGGACTGAGTGCATACATCCATACATACGTACATGTTTTTACTTTTACATATGTATATTTCAGATATTATTTTGCTAGTATATTTGCGTGCGATGTACTAATGTAGCTATGCTAATGTTTATTTACATACAAACTAACCATCCAGGACAGATAACAACCAAAACGTAACATTTACGTCAATCAATATAAATTGCTACACAGAGAGACTCAAGAAACAAGAAAAGAAGAAGCCGTTGGCAAAGTGCAGCTGTAAATTCTGAAAGCAAACAAAATTGAGAAGGTAAAAAGTTTAGAAAGCAGCCAACATGCTATCAACAGCCAACAAAGCAGCGGTGTTTTCATGAAAGGCTAGGTTTTCGGTGCGGAAGTGACTGTGTCTATCGATTTTCCAGTAATCCGGGATGAACTGACGCTGGTCTTCGGAAATGCCCTTGAACATGTAGCCGTAGATCCGACTGCAATTGCAATATTGCATGGGCGAAATATTAATCGATTTGAAAAGCATTTGAAAGTTAAAAAATTGCTATACTGTGAGAATCTATCGGAAGCTCTGTAATTATTGGAGTTTTTCCTGAAAATCAAGTGACTACCGTAAGCTGCCACCGTAAATTACGCAAAATTATGGCCCTTACAAAAATTACCAAAAATTTCGTACTCGGATAATACCACCCCACAGCGCCATTACCGATTTAGATTTACGCTTTTGCTTAGTTTTAAGCTCAGGTTTAAAATCAGGATTTAATTTAAGCATTTAGTTCATGCTCTATCTTAGCTTTAGACCTACGGTTCAGCTAAAGTTAAACAGGTCAGCCGCCCTACCGAGGGGGGAAGTCTTCTTGTACGATTCGCCAGATGGCATCGTCGTCGCGTCAATTAGCTTTTACCATACATGTAAACAGGTCATCCGCCGAAGCGGGAGGGGGGTTCGGGGGGTCTGGCGCCGGCCGGCGGGGGTCTGAACCAAAATTTGGGAGGGGGTAGGGCACTAAAAAACGCTTAAAAATTGAAAAAATCGCAATTTTTGGGCTAAAAATCGCCAAAAATCGCTAATTTGGGCTGAAATACAGCTAAAAAGTGCTGTTTTGCAGGCGATTTTTCAATTTTTGTGTCTGAAATTGTAAAAAATTGGAAAATTTTGCTCAAAAATTTACTTGATATAAAAATCGGGGGAAGGTCGGCGAAATCGTCTCGAGGTGGGTCCCCATTCGAGGGGGTCTGGCCTAAGTCGGGTGGGGGGCAGACCCCCAGACCCCCTGTTACATGTGTATGGCCTTTATTTACACCCCGGACCGAAAATTTCCATGCTACTATATCTACTCAATAAATTCGCGTCGAAAACCGTAACCAATTTAAACGAACAGGGCTTCCAATCGATTCCTTTGGTATAGCTATAACCATACTCTTCAAGGAATCGAAACATGTAGTCTGTACGAGTAAGATGATGAAACTTGTCGTTGCTAACTATAAGACCGGATATTTCCGAGGCTGCTTGCAACAATTTTCTGAAAACTAATATGTTTAAAGTCTGTAGAGTGCAACATAGCCATTTTCTGCTACGAAAATGCCTTTTAGAATAAACAAAAAGATGACCTATCGTAATCGTTCGAAACAATGTAGACCAATCCCAGGCGTTTGAGCTGGGGATGCTCGAATAGGCGTTGCAAGAGTGCCCAACTTTTTGGATCGAGATTGTTGTTGTCGTTGTGGGTAACAGATTCATCAAATACAGCCAGTGGCTTGTGACCTTGTTCCAGAAAGTATTTCATTGCCAACAGAACACGAGAAGTGTCGAATACACCACCACTACAAAACTATGGTCATTTGTTGGTCGGTCGGTCGGTCGGTCGGTCGGTCGGTCGGTCGGTCGGTCGGTCGGTCGGTCGGTCGGTCGGTCGGTCGGTCGGTCGGTCGGTCGGTCGGTCGGTCGGTCGGTCGGTCGGTCGGTCGGTCGGTCGGTCGGTCGGTCGGTCGGTCGGTCGGTCGGTCGGTCGGTCGGTCGGTCGGTCGGTCGGTCGGTCGGTCGGTCGGTCGGTCGGTCGGTCGGTCGGTCGGTCGGTCGGTCGGTCGGTCGGTCGGTCGGTCGGTCGGTCGGTCGGTCGGTCGGTCGGTCGGTCGGTCGGAACCCAGAGCGACTCTAAGGAAAAGGATTTTCAAAAAAAAATCAACAAAAGACTAACGGATTGGTTCCAATGTTAGCGGCATCGAGTAGGATGGGTCGACGGTTTATCGGTTCCCCGATAGGAGTTCTCTGCAACTGCCCGCTTATGCGACGCAACTCGGTTTTCTCTTTGGCTGGACTTGTTTGCTCAACCAACGACCACCAGCAGAAAAGAAATATAAACAGAATTGTGGCTAGCACAAAACCGAAAAAGCCCCACTCCATATTTGGGCTGACTACTAGCTAGATTATAACCGCCAGCTACTACTTACTATGTGGCATGTCACCTGGCAACGATGATGCATTAGAAGAGTAGAACAGTTAATATCTATCTCCCTGTGTTTTACAAAGGATAGAAGAACACAGAACAACGAACACTTAGGACAACTCTAATCATACATAACAGCACGTTGGGGGTCGAGGGGGGTTTTGCCCAGAGGGGGTCCCAAATTTCAAAAAGCTCCAAAACGCCTGGAAGGAAATGCGTTTTTATCAAGTTTTTTCAGTAAGGACGCTAAAAATCGCTATTTTATGCTGCCAAATAACATTTTAGAACTAAAAGCATGGAAAAAATGACAAAAAGGACTTCAAAAAAACCCGATTTCTCTTAAATATCAGCAGTGGAAACGCGGAGTGGGTCCGTAACCTGTCTCCGGGGGTGGGGGAGCGTGGTTGGCCTTTCCAGCAGGGAGAAACCCCAACCCGCCTAGTATGCACATGTACGTACAAATGACATTTTAGAACTAAAAACAAGCAAAAAGGGCTTCCAAAAAACCCCGATTTTTCTTAAATATCTGTATGACTCTAATCCATATAAAGTTCTCACATATCACAGCAGGAGGGACTGAAAAAAAAACCAGTATGAACATTCTACATACAGTACATAAAAATATTTCAACTTCAACTTCAACTTTTATGCCATCAAAGCTCTACACCGTAAAACAGCAAGCGAGCGGCAAGAAAATAAGTTATAAAACAACAGCCATATCATGAACTAAGTTTTCAAACGAATCAGAGTGCAGAAAGAGTTTAAACCTTGTGTAAGACAGAGAAGGAGTGTTAGCCGGCAGTTTATTCCAAAGCGATGCGGTAGAGCAGACAAAAGTTGCCGCTGTGGTGGCTGTCCTGGTCGCCACAACAACAGGGCATTCGTGGTTGGTTCGGCTGCTATGACGAGTGGAAGGGGCAGCGAACCAGTCTGCTGGCTGGAATACGTATTCATTCAAATACCGGGTATATAAAAAAAAATCGAGTATACCCGGGTACAGGCTACGCCAATGCACATGCCTTACTTTTCACCTTTCATTCAATATGTGTAATTCAAAAAGTACCCGAGTTTGGGTGTACGGAATTTCAGGTAGTTTTTCTAAAAAATTACGAGTTTTGGGCAGTGGTGTACAGAGGATTTTTGCAAAAGGGGTGTAAAATTTTGAAGTTATCTGGTTGGGTTACTGTAGGGCAAGAAAATTAGAGCGTTTAAAGCGTATTCTGCGCATAAAATTGACAAAAGGTGACAGTTTTAGTAGTTTGAACAGGCAAGAAAATTTTGAAAATTTTGCCTTCTAAAACACATTTAGAAGGCATTTGTCAATAACACTCTGTGCCTTAGATGTTTGATTATTGGTTTTTTGGCGCCTCCGGTTAAGACCACGCAAATGGCGCCAGTTTTCTTTCCGTTCTGGGTTTGCGGCTTGACGCGCACTGCTTTTTCGTCTTTAGTGTGCGCGAGTAACTGGAGTGAAGTGCGCCTGTAGTGAGGATGCATGAATAGAAAGTTTGTTTAGCAGTCTGCGGTTTCTTTTATATCTTTGTCGTCGCGTCTAAATAAAGCAACGCCTAGTAATCTGCCAGGTTTAGAGAATCAGAGCCAGCACAACATTAATGGCAACCCCAAGCCCAACAACGTCGCATTGGCGCCATCAACAACATTCTGAACCTAAAATACACAGTTTAGTGTACTGCTCCCTACCTCTGCCACAGAAAGGGTGTACGGGATGGGTATACCCTAAGGCAGTTTTTGTTTTTCTGAATTTAATTAAAACAGATGCTACCGTAAGACGATGTGGTATGGAACAGGTATATAAAAAGCGCCAAAAAATGGCGACGCGGCAATGTGCATACATAGACAGATTGCCAAAACAATTAAGATGATTTTCCTTTTTGCCTTACTACGACGGTTGCATTTTACTGCCTGTTTGGCTGCAGGAAAACAATTTTTATGAGCACATCTGTACGTCACAGATAAACTGAAAATAGAACACGCATTATGTCCGTCCACAGGCCGGAGCGGAGCGGAGCGCACAGCTGAGTCGCTAGATACGTGGGCCGTGAGTGAAAGCGAAAGGTGTTTTGCATTACTGCCACCAGGCCAGCCGTATCAATCTGTGTAGTAAAGCGCAGTGTAGGATGGCGTTTTTGGCTCGAATAATAATTCCTCTTCTCTCTTTCTCTGTCGCCGCCGCTCTTTACTTCTGGCTGCTCAGTCTAGCCTCGTAAGCTTTTACTTGTTCTGATGACTTAAAAAACAGGGATTGGGCGTACATAGTTGGGGGTGGAAAAACCAGGAACCGATCCCTAACAGAAATTAATGTTTTTAATGATCATAATATCATAATTAATTAACAAGTTTTATTGATAAATATCAATTATTTTTGGCAAAATTACAAATTCGTCCAAATCAGGGATGTGAGGTGTGTTTTTGCGATGTTTCTTAGTGTAAAAAAAAACATAAATCGTGAAAAAGTCAAGCTAAAAATTTGCATATAGCGTTTATTGATGGAGCCTATAAGGTACCGTTCCATGCCCGTTTGTGTAAGGGGCCGTCCAAAAACGACGTCGTTCCAGAGGGGGAAGGGGGTCGGCTGAAATGCGACGATCGACGACGCACCAGGAGGGGCGGGGGTTAGCAAAAACGACGTCGCTTTTTTCGGAATGTTCCGGTACGTACTTAGATTGCATTATTTTCGATACTATGCGCATTCTGTCAAACGATGTCGTTTATGGACGGCCCCTAAGACGTGTATTTCTGTTCTGAAAAGACTCAGGAAGGCGCTAGAAACCGTTAGGAATCATAAAACCAGGCTAGGATACTCAGAACTTAAGCTGGAGTTTCTTCCGCGATTTTGAAAAAAAAAACAAAAAAACTGAAAAAACGAAGTGAGGTTGTTTCGGAAAAATATCCATCCCTGATCTAAATACGGTCATGTTATATATCATTTGATAAAAGTACTCCTAGAGAAGCTCCTGAAGGCGTGTTTTCCAAATAAAAAAGTGCCTCTAGGGAACGGATCAGTGTAGGGCACGTTCGGGAGTCGTATAGTCTTAAGAAAGTTCATTAATTAATTAATATGTAGCGTACTTCTGACCTTCCCTGATTCCCCCCCCCCCAGCTACCTAACCTAACGCAAAAACGGTTTTACGCCATCATTTTGCAGCGATATAAACTGGCTTTTGATCGTGGCTCTGCCTCTCGCCGCCTACGTCATGGTTCAGAGTGGCATTGCGGTTGTTGCGCAGTACGTAAAGCGTGAAAACATGTGCCACCACCGGAACTTCGCCTTAAGCAGGAGGTTTGGTTGAGAAGAAAAAAGTGATTGCAGCTTCTAACTGCCGCAGTTTGTGGGAGCCAAATGAAGATTTTACCAAAGAATGATTGTCTCACGGGTCAGTTTTGGAGTTTTTAAAAAAAAACTTTAAATGGCTGCCACTCTGTCGTCAATTTAACACCGTATTGAAAGGTTTTTTGAACATTCTGTATTCTAAGTTTTCATACATGTAACAGGTCCCGGCCGGCCAGGGGAGGAAGGAAGGTTGGATTTTCCCTCAGGTTGGGTGGGGGTCGAGGATGTACAAAATTTCAAAAAGCTCCAAAACGCCTGGAAATGCGTTTTAGCACGTTTTTCTCAGTAAAGAGGCTAATATCGCTATTTTAAGCTGGCAAATAGCGTTTTAGAGCTAGAAATGATAAAATGGGCTTTCGAAAACACCGATATTTCTTAAACATCAGCCGTGGAAACGGCAGATTCGGTTTCCAAATGCTTTTCAAGTGAATTTTAAGCTAAAAATTGTTATTTCTTGGCCAGTTTTGCCAGCTTATTAGTGCTGAATCTGCTACTAGTACTTGCATTTTTTTGGGTCGGAGGTGTCTAAACTTCTCTCTGGGGTGAGTTGTGTTCGGCCTTTCTAGCGGGGGGGTTACTCCCAAACTTGTTTTATCAGACGATAGCCCTGGTCTACTAACATTCCGTAAACTTGAGTGAAATGGCTCAAACTTATGTATAGTAGTTGGCTGCGCAAAAATGACGTCAGAAGTTAGAGGAGAGGTTTGCCAACTGATGATAACGATGAAAACGGGGGAAGGGGGTCGAAAAATGGCCAAAAATCAATTACGTCATTTTTGCACGGCCCATAGCCACACCATAAATAAATACTGTGTGCAGAACGGAAGCATTGCGTAATAGTCGTGCCAACAAAGTTTTACTTCGGTTTCGGTGCAAATTTGATGACAGCCATTCGGAGTTATGGTATTTGAAGAACTCGAAAAAGGGCCAGGCGGTGTTTTTGGTCAGTACTGTACATTGACGGACTATCAAAACATGCTATGGAAAATTTGATGAAACTTTGTGTGCGTGTAATGTGATCTACTGAACTGATAGCTACATAATAATGCACCCGTTGAATTTACTGTTCTTTCCTTGTTCGTTTCGTACGCAGGCATTATGCAATATTATTACGCAAATTATGCATTTCAAATTTGAATGCTTAACACATGCATTACGGATATGCATTGCATTTGCTAGCATGAAAATGTTGAACAAGTGGTTGCACTAGCGATATTGGATAAATGGATTGTCCGGGCGGGGTCGTTCGTTATAGCCCTGCGTTAGGCCACATTCGGGTCCATCGCGCACACCCACCGATCCGATCTGATCCTATGATCCTGATCGCCTGGCGGCCTATGATCAGACATACAATATGTGGTCCATTTCGCGACCCTCGTGGTTCGTCATCTCGGACGTTTCCCTTCTATTGCTGCCAGCCACTCTAGTCATGTTGTTGGGCTCCAGGTACTAAGAGAGTGCCTGGCGCGTTGACGACATGGTGATATCGGCTCCCAACGTCCGCTTGGTGCGCCCCTGGTGTGAGAGAGGCCCCCAGTCGGTTTCCATGGACAACCCCTGACGTCATTGATCTTCTACTCCAACGTGGCATGCTTCGGAGCGGCTTCGATGTACGACAGATCCAGTTGGTTTCCATTTACCTATTCGCTGTCACCAGCTTTCGGTGGTCCGGTGGCCTGGGTTGAGCTTTGTGCCGGCGACCAACTGTTTGCGGCAAGAAACTTGCCATGTCGAGTGGATGAACGCACGACCGCGCGCACAGTGGCCTTGCGGCCTAAACCACTACACCAACTCCAACTGTGCCGGCTGCAGGAGATATTGACGGAAACATTTTCCGAACTGCTGAAGTGAGGTATGTCGCCCAGCCTGAGTCGGCCAAGCAACATGTGCAAATTAGCCAAACTAGAGAAAGCTGAGCAAAATGAGGAAGCTGGAATTATGTTAGCCCTTTATTGCACCCGCTTTATGCCTCAAACCTGCCTATTAGTAAAAATGCTAATGATGTACTGTATGTACCATACATGTAACAGGTCATCCGCCGATGGGGGGAGGGGGGGTTGGGGGGGTCTGGCGCCGGCCGGGGGGGGGATCTGAGCCAAAATTTTGGGGGAGGGGGGGTGGGCACTAAAAAACGCTCAAAAATCGAAAAAATCGCAATTTTTCGGCTAAAAATTGCCAAAAATCGCTAATTTGGGCTGAAATACAGCTAAAAAGTGCTCTTTTGCAGGCGATTTTGGCAATTTTTGTGTGTGAAATTGTAAAAAATTGCAAAAATTTGCTCGAAAATTTACTTGCCAGAAAAATCGGAGGGGGGGTCGGTGAAATCGTCTCGGGGGGGGGGGGGGGTCTGGCCTATTTCGGGTGGGGGGCAGCCCCCCCAGACCCCCCTGTTACATGTATGGTATGTACACTCGATATAGCTTCACAATTGATCCCAATGGGCGTTTCAGTAAGTGAAATAATTAAGCCCTGCAGGCCAAGCCATGCCGCTATCATTACTGAGTGCTGCTATTTGCAGAGATGGCCGAATCACATTTGTTAGGTGAAGGCACACCCAACCTACCGAAAGCCTGTGTTTACGGTTTGGCCGCGGTTTTCATTTCGGCACTAAATGCGTTGGTGTTAATGTGTTTGTCGGCTACTGATGTCAACGCTGGCACGGCAGTAATGATGCGATCTCAACTCATATCCAACTGCATCGGTTGTGTTTCGATGATCTTAATTGCGAAGGTCTTTTTCACTGGTCACAGCTTTGCCTATCCTCATTCCAATCCGCTCAACAATTTGCCAGGCGCCTTGGGCCTGTGGGCAATCTACAGCCAGATGGCTTTGTTGGTTTTCATGGCCCTGAACAGGTTTTTGGGTTAGTTATGAATTTCTTTGCCAAGTTGGTAAATACAGGGTCCACCAAAAAAACAACCCAGCAGATTGTTCGCTGTAGCAACCGCAAATCTCAACCGTTTTGAATGATCCTTTTTTAAATGAAAGATAAATAAATCCTTAAAAGACTGCTGAAATTTTCATGGATGTAGTCTGCTTAGTATCTGAGATATTGGCTCTCAAATTCAAAACAGTGATTTTGGCAGTGAACAAGAGGGATTTTTTATTATTCTGCACTTCGTAAGGGACTGTCGTTTAATTAAACTTGCGCCGCGCAAGTTTCCTGCGCGCAAAAGTAAATTGCGCCGCGCAAAAATCTCTGGACGGCGCCGCGCAAAATGAAATTGCGCGCGGACGAGCTGACCGCGCGCAAATTTCTTTTTGCGCGCCGTTGGCTGCTCGAGCCAAGCAGCCTTTGAAAATTGCGGCTGTGCTCGCTGCCTGCCCTTCCGTCAGTTTATTAACGCTAAAGCTGGTGCATTATTGTTAACTTGGCATAAGGTACCACCTAAAGGGCTTGAGCTTTATAGCTCTGAATAGAATAGCGGCACACTCGATGAAGTCAAAGACCAGCGCAATGCTATATCAACACAGGTGGCCCTCCCGACTTCAATCATCTAGACCCGTCCAGTCTGTTTTCGACTGCTTGTCTGTCTTGCCACAGTCTTCTTGCCAATTTTACGTCGGCAGTGAAAAAATGCGACACTACGACCGCCATTACTACGCCACAGAGCGAGCACGTTAGCTCCCACGAGTTGCAAGCTCTGTCTGCTCAACATGTGTTCGCATAGCCTGCCTGTGTGCGGCCTTTGTTCAACTGTCAAACTGTTGTATCATTTGATGCACCCGCTAATTGATCCAGCATAAACAGGCGGCCGCTCGCCACATTGCGCTCTGAGATTTTTGCGGCTGGAAGCCTCGTCCCCGCGCAAAAGTTCTTTGCGCCGCGCAAAAACAAGTTGCGCGGCGCAAACTGTGAGAAATTTGCGCGGCGCAATTTGCTTTTGCGCGAGCCAATTTGCGCGGCGCAAGTTTAATTAAACGACGGTCCCTAATAAAACGGATTCCTGCTACTGCTAGATGCTATTGGAGGCTTTACCTGCGACACACAAACTCGTTTACTTCAACACTAAAGTATCATTAGCACCAGCAGTAGGAATCTGCTTTATTATGAAATGCAACGGAATCGCTCTTGTTCTTTGCCAAAATCTGTTTCGAATTAGAAGGCAAATATCTAAGGAACTAAGCAGGCTATCAAAAGGATTCATTCAAATCGGTTAAAATTTGCGGTTGCTCCAGCAAAAAATCTGCTGGGTTGTTTTTTTTGGCGGACCCTCTATCTAATCGACTGTTGTTGCGTTAGGACAAGATACCTACTTTTCAGCATTTCGAGCACAAGGCAACCTTCTAGCTCGCTGGTTCAGTCTCGAGCGTTCCATTCTCTACTGCATCCTTTGCCACATGTATGGCCTGTGTTACAGCGTGGCTGCCTTTTTGCCATGCTGTGGAGCGCACGTCGACACTGCATCTCACAGAGTGGAATACATAGGCTCGTACAAAGAGTTGCAGCAAATGGTCACTGTCGTTAACGATGTGGTAATTCTTACTCTGGTCACTGTTCTCTATGCTCACACCATCAGTCAGATTCATCAGACGTCTAAGTCAATGACCATTGCACAACTGAAACAAGCTAATATGCGTCGGCAGAAGAAGCTGTTCTACCAGTTCGTCATAGTGGCCGGTACCTGGGTGTTGCATTCGGTCTTCATCAGACTGCAGTACTTTGTGCCAAGTCTCGAGACTGTGAGGATCTGGGTGGCCACCGGTTCGTTGGTACGTTTACTTTGCGCTGTGGCCGATCCCCTGGTTGCCATTTGCTTCATGAAGAAGCTGAGACGAGCTATTCAAAAGAAGCTGCTGTGTGGCTGGAGCTCTAGCTCTGTGGCGCCGCTTAGATCAATGAACACCAACAAGAACATAGAGCACTAAACACCCAATCGAAGACAAGCTTAACAGAAAGCTAACAAAGCACATAGTCACTGTCTGTGTCGCGTCAGCTGTGTCACCATACGAGAAGGTTTACAAAACAAGAGCGAAATTTGGAAGTAAAAATCAAAAGTAAATCGAGATTTGCTGGATGAAAAGTTTAACAGTTCTTGTAGTGGACTGAAATAGCTCCCCAACCACCAGAACTATGCGCAATTTAGCATGGCCTATGCACACATACATAGAAGAAACACAGTATCAGCCCCTGCTGAGGGGACCAACAAATTGGTAAAATATAGGAAGGAAGTTTGATGCTTGTGGCTTCTGTCCGCTCCTCATGACTGACTAGCTTTCTCAAATACTGAGTTTAAGGTGTTTGTCTGGAATCGGCGTGTAGCTTATACAGTTGTCGGTATATATACATATACATATACATTGTTTGCATAATATACATTGTTTTTCGTTTGCATATATACATATACATACATATGTATTCGATTTTCCAATATGTTTTATACATATGCAAACGAACCTAATATGCAAACGGTTTGTATATTTCCGTTTGCATATTTCTAGTGATAGTACGCAGTGCTAATTCATGATTATTATCTGTGCTAAAACCAACATGCTGCACCAAAATTTCGCTCCCAATTTGGTCTTCTTTTCCACATTCAGAAGTTTGGACTTCTGAAAAGACATCTTTGCTTTTTGGATAGGTCTAATCTACTTACCAAATACAGTGTTGGCCAAAAAAGACCCCTGACCATTTTTCGAGTTTTCTGAATTTCAAACGGCCACCCTTCCATCAATTTTCAACTGAATGAAAATATTTTTAGCCCGATTATTACTATTTGTTAAGACTTTGTTTTGGCCAAGTTCTATCCAGGTAGCCATCTACAGCCTCGAGTTATGCCCTTCCGAAATCAACGGAACCGAATTTTCAGACGTCAGTTTTAACATAAATATCTGACGAACCCTTCATCGGATCTTTCCCAAATTTTGCAGGTTAACCAATCTCTATATGGACTTAAGAACCTAATTAGCTCAGCTTTCTAGCACAACTGGTTAAAATCTGGCGGATTTTTAGATTCAGTCAAGGTGAAAAATTTTAACCGGTTGTGTTAGAAAGCTGCGCTTCTTGAGTTCCTAAGTCCATATGACGATTGGTTAACCTGCAGAATTTGGGAAAGATCCGATGAAGGGTTCGTGAGATATTTACGTTCAAAATTGACGTCTGAAAATTCGGGTCCGTTGGTTTTGAAAGGGAATAGAAGGTAGAACTCGAGGCAATAGAAGGCTAGCAGGCTAGGACTTGGCCAAAATAAACTCCTAAGAAATAATGACAAAAATCGTGCCAAAAATCTTTTTATTCGGTTGAAAGTTGACAGAATGGGGGCCATTTGAAATTATTCAGAAAACTCGAAAAAAGACCAAACGTTTTTTTATGCCCAACCAACCAACACTGTATATTGGTTAGATTAGGCCACTGTTTGGCGTGAGGAAATGAAGTGTTGCAAATCATTTGCTTATTGCTCAAGCCCCCTGGTTCAAGTATATCTCATGGAAATAAAAAAAATTACATTAGAGCTAACCTAATACCGAATAGGTTTTTTCTTTTGTATGACAATTTATATCTTGGAAGTCACTGTTTTCTCAAGGCTAAAATAGTTCGAACTCATTTAGCAATGTTGTTTCCAGCGAATTCTGACTAAAAAATTAGCTTTTTGCAAAATTCTGCAGTTTTATGAAAATATACAAATATGCAAAAAATATGCAATAATTCTATTTTTGTTTGCATATGTATATATACATATTCATATAAATTTGAACGTACTTTGTATATATACAGGGTGTGCCAAAAAAAAACAACCCAGCAGATTTTTCGCTGTAGCAACCGCAAATCTCAACCGATTTGAATGAATCCTTTTTTAAATGAAAGATAAATAAATTCTTGAAAGATTGATGTAACGCTTATTAATGTACTCTGCTTAGTTCCTGAGATATTCACTCTCAAAATCAAAACTGTGATTTTGGCAGTGAACAAGAGGGAATTTTTATTTTTCCGCTGCACTTCGTAATAACACGGATTCCTGCTACTGTTGAAGGCTATTGGAGGCTTTACTGGTGACACATAAACTTGGTTCACTTCAACAGTAAAGTGTCATTAGCCCCCAGCAGTAGGAATCTGCTTTATTATGAAGTGCAACGGAATCGCTCTTGTTCTTTGCCAAAATCTGTTTCTGACTTTGAGGGCAAATATCTCAAGAACTAAGCAGTGAATCTCAATAAAAATTGCACCAATTTTTGAAGAATTTATCAATTTTTCATTCAAAACAGGATTCATTCAAATCGGTTAAGACTCATGGTTGCAAAAGTAAACAATCTGCTGGGTTGTGTTTATCACTCTTGTTCACTGCCAAAATCTCTGTTTTGACTTTGAGGGAAAATATCTCAGGAACTAAGCAGGCTATCTTAATAAACGTTACATCAATCTTTCAATAATTTATTTATCTTTCATTTAAAAAAGGATTCATTCAAATCGGTTGAGATTTGCGGTTGCTACAGCAAAAACTCTGCTGGGTTGTTTTTTTTGGCACACCCTGTACATATATACATATATATTTGAAACTCATAATATTTGCCATCTGTAGTAGCTTAGTGGTTAGAGCACTGGACCGGCAATCCAAAGGTGGTGGATTCGATTCCCAGCTACGCCATTGCACATGCCTTACTTTTTCGCCTTTCATTCAATTTAGATGCAGTGTATTTTGTCACCAAAAGGCGAATGGGCCGCAAACATTGTTGTTACTAAATCAGAAACTCGAACCCTGTGAAAAGAATGACAAGGCAACTGGTAACAAGGCAATCTAAGTAGGAACCAAAACTACCAGCACCCTGGGAATAGGATGACTGGTCTATGGAACATTGATCTAGTACGGTATCATTATGGTCATTTACAGTAACACTGGAACTTCCATCTTTGAATGCTGCCAGAACTGAGGATTCGTCTATGTACAAGTCTTTAATGCAGCCCTTCGGTTCACCTATGAGGATAGCACTTTCAAAATATAGAATCAACGCTACTAAAAGCTTACGCTCCACATCAACTGCCTGAAAACGAAACATTGCACCAAACATCCTAGAAATGCGCCAGTGCTTGAGAAATTCTATTTTCTTTCTAAACTTCTTATCCAGTTTCACCAGAAGTTCTCTGCGTTGATAGTCGAAATTCAGTTCGAAACTGTGCCATCTTCAGAACACAAATGATGCATAAAAGCTCAAAGAAAGACATACACCTACTGTCGGTCGAAAGCTTTAGCTAAATCAATTCGTTGGTTGAAGTTGCTTGACTTCAATATGATGTAAGATGGCGCATGAGAGCGAAGCTTCACTTCAAATGGTGCAGTTCCATTGGGTTTGAGCCAAATTTTAGCGCTTAGCAATGTGAACCAGTCCCCAAATGTCGACAAACGATCCTGAAACTAGACATCAGATGTAATTGGATCTATTTACACATACGCAAATTATTCATTGCCTGTGCTTTAAAGGACATAGCAATTCGCTTAGGGCTCAATCCTCTTGGGTTAGCCGCATAGAAATGTATTCCTTGGTTCAGGTTTTTGTTGGAAAATACAGTGGATTCTGCAAATGAATGATAATAGTCAGGTCAGGTCAGGTCAGGTCAGGTCAGGTCAGGTCAGGTCAGGTCAGGTCAGGTCAGGTCAGGTCAGGTCAGGTCAGGTCAGGTCAGGTCAGGTCAGGTCAGGTCAGGTCAGGTCAGGTCAGGTCAGGTCAGGTCAGGTCAGGTCAGGTCAGGTCAGGTCAGGTCAGGTCAGGTCAGGTCAGGTCAGGTCAATCAATCAATCAATCAATCAATCAATCAATCAATCAATCAATCAATCAATCAACCAATCAATCAATCAATACCTCTCTGACAAATGAGTCCTTCATATCCAGTTCCAAAGCAATCACATACTGCGTTAAGCCATGATTTTTTTGTGCAGGCTCCTTTTTTACAAGTCTTTTTCAAGCAAGTATCACTACATTTTCTGGGTGAACCTTCCAGCAGGAATTTTTCACTGATAACTTGAAAGCAGCCGGAAACAGAATTAGAAGCGCCTCCAGCTTCTACAGTTAGCTGTAGGTTTTGAGGGTTTCCTTTGTAAAACGGTTCACTGAACGACCTATAATTCAACTCTTGACCGTCTAATTGATGGGCAATTTTTGCGTTCTTGAACCATAAGTGGAAAGTGTGAATTTGACCGTCATTTATGACATCTGAAAAAGAGCCACATCTTATTGTCCCACATAGCTGAATTTACTTTTTAGCCTTGTAGACCGTGACGAAAAAGTAGAACTTGACCATTTATGCACCCAGGCAACCCCATTTTTTAGTTCAACATTCAGCTTGTTGACAACATCCTGAGGGGTTGAAGTGAGATTCTTGGCTTGCAATTCAAAAACGTTCCCATTTAAATCTGGAGTCTCAAATTTTATCTTGATTTCTAGTGGAAGCTTTGTGTACCAGTGATCCGACACATAAACTACAGGGTTTGATTTTTCATTGGATATTGCATATTGGCTATGAGAGGTGTTGAATAGAACAGCGAATAAAATAATGTAGGAACCACTGATCATATCACACAATCATATGGGCAGCTGACGTTTTATTGCATTTCTAGAGCCGGTTTTGTAACAAGAAACGTTGAAAGTCGAAACCTGTCGCACAGTTTTATACTAATGTGGGCAGGTATTGGAAAAGTACATGTACCTAATATCAGGTATCCAGATACAGATATTTCAAAAATACCAATCAGTGTCAGCTATTAGTTACAGTCCCGCTCTCAAACACCACAACCAACTGCCAGAATTGGACCAGAATTTGGACAACAACAATAATAATAAGAATGAGAACCAGCACAGCAACAACAGCTAAAAAGGGGAACGAGAATGAGAACAACAACACCTTTATAAGAATGATAACAACTATTCAGAATAGGAATGAGAATGGCAAAAACTATAAGAATAAGAATAAGAATGACACCAACTACCTAACCTAGGTTTATGAAAGAGAATAAGAATGACAACAACAATATGAACAAGAACGAGGATGACAATATGATGAGAACGAGGAGAAGGAGAAGGAGAAGGAGAAGGAGAAGGAGAAGGAGAAGGAGAAGGAGAAGGAGAAGGAGAAGGAGAAGGAGAAGGAGAAGGAGAAGGAGAAGGAGAAGGAGAAGGAGAAGGAGAAGGAGAAGGAGAACAAGAACAAGAACGAGAACAAGATTGAGAAGAAGAACAAGAATGAGAACTAACAATGAGAACGAGAACAAGAATGAGAACAAGAACAGCCAACAACAACTCCTTTTTGTCATGGTCATTGCAACTTTAGCCAACTTTATGTGACAAATTTTTGTCGATTAATAATAAACATAAGAGCTTTCGACCAAATTCCCATCAGTGCAGTTGTGGGTTCAAAGCTGATCAAGACGTTTGGAAGCAGATATATAGAAGAACCCAGGACATCGAAAGCGGGTGCTGGCGAGCAGGCAAATGATAAGTGAACTGGAGCTGCCGATTCACTTGATGACAGCAAAAGCTAGGGAAACTCGTAGGCAGCACACCACAATGAAAGGCCGAGCCATCTGAAAGGACAGTAGAAAAAAGAAACAAACAAACCGTTTCAGTGGTATTATCTTATGGTTTCCTGTGCGTTCATGTGTTCGGTGGTGGCAGCCATCTGTGGTCCTGGTCCTGGTCTACAAGTAAAAAACGTCTGGAATGCCAATGAGTGCAAGTCAATGGCAGTACTGGTGTGCAAGAGCGGGAGGTGAAGCTGGTGGGCATCGCATTGGCCATGCTTGCAGCGCTCTGCGGTGCTGCTTGTTCACTGCTGTCAAGGAGGCTTGACGCGGGTACGTTGGCTCTCGCGTTGCCGGTGATCAAGCTAGTCAGCGACATGCATTGCTGGGTCAACCCTTACTTTCTGTTGGCCTGCAGCAAGCCGGTGCGACGCCACTTCATAGTGGTGATGTTGTGATAGTGGAGCTCTCTTCTGACAGAGAAGAAGATAAGTTGTCACACCATCCAGGAAAAACAACAAGTATATGTAGCGGCTCAACTGGCATTCAACAGAACTTCAGATGGATTTAGACTTCTACCAGTTTGATGACATGCACAATAGATGTTACGTATCAGTGTGAGATGTCTTGAACACAACGGCAAATAAAGCAATATGGCTCACTTTTATATTTTTTACATACAGAACAGTTTAACACAGAGTTAGGTAGTTAAGGAAAGAAACGTTAATTCAGCTAGAGTCAAGTACACATTCTGACAAAAGATTCATAAAATCAGTGACTTCGTAGCGAACCTGCCGAAACGCACACACCTCTCACTGGAACCTGATTTGCAGGGCAATAGCGGGCTAAAATCCAATCTCTCTCGAACAGTGTGCATACACATGTCGCTGGATTCTGCCATGGGGCCTTTTCCAGATCCCAAATACGGTTTTGGTACTAAGCCCCAAGTGGTTTTTCTCGAGCATTTTTGGGTGGGTTTTGTTGACCTTTTTCAAGTTTGTGATTCTGGGGCAAAAACGGCCTTGAACCCTATCGGGACAATCGCAAAAAGCCGTATTTTTGGTTCTACGTAGTCTAGGCGAAGAAGACCCAATTGCTGTGCAGAACGTGTTGTTA
Organism: Sabatieria punctata; assembly: GCA_030248155.1. Lineage (NCBI taxonomy): Eukaryota > Metazoa > Nematoda > Chromadorea > Araeolaimida > Comesomatidae > Sabatieria > Sabatieria punctata. Next base: position 29,600 of record JASANB010002565.1, on the reverse strand, counting down.
AAAAATCAACCGTCTGCCAAAAAAATACAAAATTGGTACCGCAACGCCGTCTGCCATCTGGCTGGTTGACCAAAACTTCAAAACTTTTGCACTGAGCTAAAACAGCACACCGTTACTATTCAGTTTTATTGGAGGAATATATCCGAAACCTCTGGATTTCTGACTTGTAACTGGAAGGGATGTGCCAGAGGATTTGTTTCCAGTGACAGCCAACCTCCGCCTGGAGACCCCTACAGAGCAGCATTGGAGCTGTCCTGTGGTGGTGGACTGCACACACTGATACCCTGTGGGACAATTGTTAAGAACGGCACTACACACCACTGGGGTGCCAGTTGGTGGGTAGAGCAAGGCACTTCCACTAGGACACCCATGGGAAGCTAAACAACAACTCCAACAAAGCTTTAAATCGATCAACTTCTACCAACAACCATACCCTGGGTTGAGGCTTTGCAACAGTAATACTGTCTTTGTACCATGGAGTATTTGCAAGAAGTACCACTGCTACACGCAAACGTATTTCCGGTGCAGATTCTGGGGGTGCCATTGTCCAAAACTGCAGTGAAGCCGGTGGGGCAAACATCTGAAATCGAGTTGTTAGTTGATCTTTGCTCAGTTGTCTCTTTCCTCTACCTGTGAATATAATCGGCGAGCCACAGCAGATGTTTTGACCAGCGCTGGCACTGTATTGACAGTTGTAGTTGGCTGGGCAGGTGCCAGGCAAGTTGGGAGTGCAGTAGCGAACTTGATTTGTGCCTGGTTCACGATAGGGTGTCTGACCCGAGATTGGGCAAGAGATCACTGAAAAAAGGCACTGTAAACAAGTCGCAGTGTGCTTTGCATACTGACCACTAGGTGGCGTTGTTGTTACTGCAGTTTGACAAACTCCGTTGACCACTGTTTGCCCAGCTGGACATTGACAAATTGAGCTGACACAGATTGAACCTCCAGAACACTGAGCTGTCACCTGACAGGACTGACCAGGCAGCACCTTGTTCAAGCAAACGTTGTTCACTAAGACTTGATTAGGTTGACAAACTGAAATTGATATTACATCCAAGAAAATTCAATCTGCGCAGCAAGCTTACTGGTGATTGCACCAGTGCAACAGATGCTTTGGCCATTTTGTCCAGTTTGACAGGTGAAACCGTTTTGACACTGGCCAGGTTGACCCAACAGACAAATTTTCGGCTGACCATTGACAGCAATGAATGCAACATTGTTGCTTGGACAGCCTAAATTGAATTGACCAGTCAATTCAAACATTTGTATGCTTGTTATGTAACTAACTGACCTGCGCTTACTCCACAGCACTGAAAGTTGTTCTTAGCTGATGAAAACTGACAAAAGTAACCAGTAGGACACGAATTGCTGTTCACTGTACAGGCTCTAGGGGTGTTACTGCCAGGTTCCTTGAAAGCAATCTGAGCATTTGGACAACCATCATCTGAAGCTTAGTAGAAAGCAATTATGCAATTTTTTTCTGGTTGACCGGATCAGTTACTTGTGTGTGGACCATACATGTAACAGGTCATCCGCCGATGGGGGGAGGGGGGGTTGGGGGGGTCTGGCGCCGGCCGGGGGGGGGTCTGAGCCAAAATTTTGGGGGAGGGGGGTGGGCACTAAAAAACGCTCAAAAATCGAAAAAATCGCAATTTTTCGGCTACAAATTGCCAAAAATCGCTAATTTGGGCTGAAATACAGCTAAAAAGTGCTCTTTTGCAGGCGATTTTGGCAATTTTTGTGTGTTAAATTGTAAAAAATTGCAAAAATTTGCTCGAAAATTTACTTGCCAGAAAAATCGGAGGGGGGGGGGTCGGTGAAATCGTCTCGGGGGGGGGGGGGGGGGTCCCCATACGGGGGGGGTCTGGGCGATTTCGGGGGGGGGGCGGAACCCCCCCAGACCCCCCCCTGTTACATGTATGGTGTGGACTAGGAGTTGTGCCTCCGGAATCGATGGGTGAAGTGCCGCAACATTGATATCTTTGATTGGATTTACTCCACTGACAGTTGTATCCGTTTGTTGTTGGACAGCCACTTGGATTGTCAAAAGGACTGCAGGTGACAATCTGCTTGTTGATCATGTACACAAATTGCTTTGGGGGACAACCATCTGAAAGTTTCTCTAAACAACTGAACACCGAGTGACCGACTGACTGATGGACAGGACAGCCAACCAACCAACTGACTGAATGACTAACTGATGAACTGACCGACCGCGACTGACCGACCGCGATCGACCGCAACAGACTGACCGCAACTGGCCAACCCCGACCGACCACGACTGACCAACTGTGACCGACCGCAACTGTCCGACCGCGACTGACCTACGTACCAACCGACCGACCAAGTGACATTTACTAGAGGTTTGGGGGTTACCCCCTAGCTAGAAAGGTCAAGCCCCCTTACCCCCATCCCCGAGACAGTTTAGGGATCCACGACCCGAAACTGCAAATATTAGTAGCGGCTCCTGCATGTACTAACAAACTGGCTCAGAAATAACTGATTTTAGCTTAAAATTCGCTTGAATACCTTTGAAAGTCGGATTTAACGTTTCCATCCACTTCTGATATTTAAGAGAAATCGGTGTTTTTGAAAGCCCTTTTATCGTTTTTGCTTGTTTTTTTATCAAGAACGCTATTTGGCAGCTTAAAATAGTGACTTTTAGCCTCCTACTGAGAAAACGTGCTACATTGGAAAATGCGTTTCCAGGTGTTCTGGAGCTTTTTGAGATTTTGGACTCCATCTGGGTGAAACCCCTCTCGACCCCCACCTCACGGAACCTCGCATGCAGGCCAGGACCTGTTACATGTATGCTGACTGACCGACTGAATGACTGACCAACGAACCAACGAACAAACTGACCTGACCGAACAACCAACTGACCGACTGACTGAGAACTTACCAGCTGTAGCAATCTGACCACCCTTGCAGCAGTAACCAGAATGTGATCCACTAGCAGAAGCTTGACAACTGTAACCGCTTCTGCAATGCACAATCGAAGTGCCTGGTGTACATCGGGTCGGATTTCCTGCAGTGTCTTTGTCGTACTCTTGGTTATTTGCACAAATTGCTGAAACCATAATTCATTCTGAAGATAGATTCGAAACAAACTTCTTGCACCATCGTTGCTGCAGCAATATCCTTGGAAAGCTCCTGAAACGGAAGACTGACAGGAAAACCCAGTTGGACAGGTGTTGTACACTGCACTGATTGTGCATTTGCGGGAACTTTGACTGACTGGTTCACGATACACAGCCTTTCCAGTAGGACACAAATCTAAAGCATTCATGGTGTTGGTTTCAGCTTGATCTTCTAACTTACTTCCACTCGACGATGCACAGCAATAGTACTTGTTCTTCTGATTATTGAAGCGACATTGGTAACTGCCTGCACAGGATCCAGCCACATTAGGCAGACACTCGCGAACTGTCATAGTCAACGCATCGATGTATGCCTTTTCACCCTGTGGACAAACTCCTGCAAATTATCCAAAGAATATAGACTCTGAGTACTGAAGAATTAAACGTTACCCATTGAAGTAGCTCCACAACAGACACTGCGAGCCATCAAAGAATCAAATCTACATTGATAACCGGTTGGACAACTATTAGCCAACTGTTGATTGCAGCTGACAGCCTTTTGAGTGTTCGGATTCAACAAAACAACCTCGCCAGCAACGCAAGCTGGAGAGAGAAAATTCAATCCTCAGATGATCGGTTAAAGATCTGTCCACCTGCAGAGTTGCAGAAATTTCTGCACTGAGCCATCGTTCCAAAGTTGTTGCCGCTGGTGTCATCGCAACCACGGAAGTTGAACGTTCCGCAAGTTCTGGTCACCAGATTGAAATAGTACCGTTGCACGTTGGTGCTACCACAGCCTGTAACCTGGCTTGGCGGCTGACTGCAGATTGTGGCTAAAAACCTTCTACGTTCTATTGTTTCAATGATAAGTTTATTTACCTTTCGATGGGCAGCAGTAGTTGACGGGAGAGCCGCTCAAGTTGACTGTGTCACATGAGTAGCCAGTTGGGCAAGGTACGGCTCCTGAACAGACCCTCCTCACCCCTGTGTCAGTTTCTTTGAATGTCTCGCCTCCATTGGGACAACCTGGAAAACGCAGTTGATCATGATATGCAATGTTTGTGCAAGTTTGTACCAGCAACTCCGCAGTACGTTTCACAAAGTTGTCTAGTTGGGAAGTTGTTCGAATTTCCGTCACATCCACGGTACTGTAGAGGTTCACATCGCTGATTGGTGGCATCATAGTACCATCGACCAACCACAGGGCCACACTGACGACCCACGCTTGAGCTCAATGCACAGGTGTAGGCTGAAACCTTCACACCTTACTACTGTACAAATTTCACTATAAAACCCTGACATTTAGTCGGACAGCAACCCCACATGAAACCATCAAAGTAGCAGTCGTAATTAGCTGGACAAGTTGAACCAGCTGCTGCACTATTGCCAGTACAGCGATAAAACTTTCCAAACGTGTCCTTGTATGCCATGCCCTGAATGCACTGTGGTTCAGCTAAAATTTACTTACTACAGTTCTGTGGGCACACAGCCAAAGTTCTTACGAGTTGTGTCTCGACAGAAGGTCTGACAAGCCAGCAGAGTCTCAAAATTGTTGTCGTTGCCTCCACAACCAGAATAGTCAAACTGTTCGCATTCCCGAGAAGTGGGGTTGTGGAAGTAACGTCTTGTCCAGGCTGAACACATGCCCACTTGCTTGTTTTGACTACAGACTTGTTCTGAAGCATGCGAATTTAGAGAAAATACTGTTCTTTGGAGCACTGACGAGCTCTAGGACAGCAGACTGCAATGTTGCCACCACTATTGGTGTTGCACTGATAGGTGGTTGGACAGTCGGCATCGCTGGAACACCGTTGATTGCTTCCGTCTGTCAGTTTCAGAGGTCTGCCAAACGAACACAACTCTAAAAATCACACCAGCTTGGTGAACTGGAGCAGAAACTGAACGCAAAGCAGACGTGAAGAACAATAGTTGGTGCAGTCGTTCTCCGAAGCAAAGTTGTTGAAGTTTCCTCCTTGTCCAAGGAACTGGAACTGCTGACACGTTCCGGTGCCAGTGTTGAAGTACCATCTGGTCATGGAGATCAGTGTTAAGGGTTGCCAACCAACGTCGAACATAGGTGGCAAAGAGGTGTAAGTACGGCCTCCAGCATTGCTGCAGATCCAGTCTAAATCAAGAAAACAGTGGCCACTGTAAGAGAATAGCAATAATGTTTTTCTCACTGGCTTGAGGACAGCATCTGTCATAGGAGCCCAATGTTGTGCAGTCATGGTTCTGCGCACAGCCGTCTGATGTTGAGTCGCAAGTGGTCAGTGCCTGATCTCTGAGCACAGAGGTTGTACTGACATACTGAGGGTTGCCGCGGGAGCAAGCTGAAAATTTGTAATTGGGATGTCAAATATTCGACTTTGGTGGTGCTCAGTCTCAGGCTGCTTTCAAGAAGAACCTACTGTTCTTGCAATAGTTTTCACACTGTTCCATACTGCCGAAGTTGTTAGAGTTGGTATTCTGTAGACTGATTGTACCGCCCGACTTCCACGTGAACTGCTGACAGGTACCAGCTACACTGTTGTACCAGAATCTAGTATTCGGAGTGTCTCCAGCCCCACTGAGCAAAGGCATTGAGCAGGTAAGTGCTGCAGCCAAAGACTCTTTGTACACAGACGGGCAGAGGTCATGTAAAACTTTCTCACCCCTGTTAGGACAGCAGACCCCTTGTCCATTTCCGACCACCTCTCCTACACAGTCATAGATGTCGCCTGCGTTTTTGTTCTCTGACCCAATGCAATCTTGACTGGCAACTGTGCCGGAACTGGCGGTGGCCGGGTTGCAAGTCATTTTGGCAGCTCCGACATAACCCTGGAACTTCATTCGGTCTGCTGAAGCCATTTCTATGTCCGGCAATGGGCAAGCTGCCAGTGCTGCGGCATCGGGAATAGAAGCTCCTGCTAAAATCAGTGACAAGTGTGACAGACATGGGCAAAGGGAGCGTGAAGTAAAACGAAAGTACAACAGCATATAATGTTCTCCTTCATATCTGTTGAAATCTTTGTCAATGTCTGTCAGACAGTTAATTTTCAGTATGTATTAGATTAAATAGACCTTTATTCCCCACCTGCAAACCATGTGCGCCTGGCGCACACCCCAACAATTCGCGTTTTTAAACTGTTCGCGCCGCGCGAATTGGCCGCGAACTGTTCGATATGAGTCACACACACGTTATAAGATGCCGGCGCGAACTGTTTAAAACAATTCGCGCATACATAATTAGGCAAAATCCGAACTGTTGTAAACAATTCGCGCCAAACCCCGGTTTGCGCGATCGGGTTATACACTGCGGGCTCAGTTGCTGTAGTGGTTTAGGCCGCGAAGCCGCTGTGTGATTGCGCTGGACCCTACATACACGTATGTTCATCCACTCGGAGGGCTACGGGCCCAACGTAGTAAAACGAAAGCCGTTTATAGCAGTTACAGTAGGTAAATCGGAACCAACAGGAGATGCCGTTGCACCTATATAAGCATGTGTCCGGACAAAGGGGCAGTTATCACTGATAGCCGAACAGACGCTAAGCATATGCGCCGGCTAATAGTAGCGAAGGCAACAAAGAAAAGGAAGGTTGTCGGTTGGGTGATGGGCCCATAGGTGGTCTAACATTCGGGCTACGGCCCCACCCAGACAACCCATCAGTCCCATACTTACGGCCACTGTGAATGAGATTAAACTGCCTGGGTTACGCTAAGCGCACCATATACATGTCTCTTCCCCAGTAGCGGAGGATACATACGGTTGTACATAAATGCAACACAAGGTTACCTTTCACTTAAGCAGTAGTATCACACCAAGTGGCTTGAGTACTAAATAAGTTTTATGCGATTACGTTTACCTACTTTTGTCCGTAGTCTGAACACACACCCATCCATCCCTTGTTTTCATGGGCTTGTAGATAGGATGAGTTGGAGATCCAGAGTTGAGAGTCTGCTGATTTTTGCACAAACAAACGCCTATGCCACCGCTCTCTTGATTGCAATGGGTGTCCGGCCAGACCGAGGTGCACTGTTCGTCATAAGTGCACCCTGATTGACCAGGTTCAACTTCTAAATGGTTTATTGAATGGACAGTCACAGTTTTCCGGGTCTAAACAATTTACTTCTGTAGCAGTAGTCGTTCCTGGCCACTGCGTTTGAGGTACAGTCACACAAGCCGGCACTGCAGTACATGTCCGGTTGTAAGCAGTCTGTGTTGAAGACACAGTTCTCGCCGACTCGGCTGCTACCTGGAAATCAGGTTCAATCGGTGCCTAGTAACAACATGAACTGATGTAACGGATCCACCCGCTGAAAAAGAAGGAACTCGGGCGGTCTGAGCCGAAATCAAGAAATCACTTTTCTGGACACAACGCTAATCTGGGACTTAAATGCAGTATAGCTAAAAATCGATGTTTTCACCAAACTAGAGGCAAATTTTAGCAATTTCCTTTCGAGTCTGAAATTGTAATAGTTGGCACAAAAATGGCGCTCCACAAAAATCGGCTGGGGTTTTCCGGTCTGTTAACACCTACCTACATACACAATGTACAGTATACTCGTTGTGTTTTACTCTGCTGCAACAATGGCGCGAAATTTGAATTTAACCAAATTTTGACAATAACGAACACCACTTACCAGCAGTGTTGAGCTGTCGTTTAGATCTGGCGTGCAATACGTCGATGCATTTTCCGTTGACAAAGGTCAAAGGTCGCTGGTTAATCGTAGCACACTTCTCCAGTTGCAAACTTCTACAAATGTTTTGCGGTTTGTGTTCTGTCTGACATCTAAAGCTGCTACAAGGATTACCGTAGTGTTTGATGGCAGTATAGAAAGGCGTGTTCTTCAGGTTCAATAAAACTGAAAAATGTTTTCAGAATTAGCATGTAATAATTAGTAAGTGAGCGCTGAAAACGGACCCTGTGTTTTGATCACAGCGTAAGATTTCCATAGCTTTTTCTTCACTGATCGAACACAAATCTCCCTGACTGTACTGTATCGTGCATTCGCCACATTTAGAGCCTATTTCACAGTACTTCGAGAAAACGTGCCCTGAAAGCTTGACAATCGAAATTCAGCAAATTAAAACAGTCAAATTATTTTCCAACTTACCAGCGAATAAACAAATAATGAAAACAGTAGTTCTAAGGTGAGAAACAGACTTCATCTGAATGAGGAAGAAAGGTATGAATGATTTTCGATGCCGTCACAATATTTGCTCCAGCGTGGTCAGTGTCTAAAGGAGGCTAGATTTGCTTTCGCTGAAGCTAAGCCGTTAAGCACACAGCTAAACACCTATTTGACGGCTCGGCACGGCCAGTTAAAAAGATTTGTTGATTGGGTCGGCACGGAAGTGGTCGACAATGGGAAATTTACATATAAATTTAGTAGGTTGCTGCCGGTCGGCTCCGGCACTCTTAGCTGAGTGACAGTTGAAACCGACTTTGTTTGCTTGTTTGTTTCTGGTGCATTCCCTCTCACCGATGACCTAGATTGGGCTTTAAACTTCCCGTTCTCTAGCAGTAGCTCAGGCCGCTAACCGACTACTAAATGCTAAAGAGCGATTGATTGTTTGTTGTGTAAAACAAGCTTTAGCACATTAATTGTCTCATTATTTTAGTTTTGTTTTTGCAAAGCATGCAGTACAAGAAAATAAAACATCAAGACTTCTAAGAGCACTTCGTTTGGTTGGATCAGATAAGATCCTATAGCTTGCAGTACATCCGGGTTCGTATCAATCAATTCTGTCAGGGTATTACATACTACTATCTTGGTTCGGTTTTGTTGAACAATTAGAGTGAAACCCGACCGGTACGGGTTTAAGTGTTCTGCGGAATTCTGTTATTGTTTTGTTTCTTAGAGACAATCGATTTCGTTCAAATAAACTACTTTGAGTGTCCGCTCTAGCATGATTTGTTGCGGTCGTAATTCGGATAGGTCTGACCGAACAAAAGTGTTCCCGTTGTGGGCAGAGGTAACAACGTATCATGGAATTATCGATTGGTTCAGAACATCGCGTCGTCACTCTGGCATTTTCTGGGCGCTGATTATAATAGCTTGCACGTTGCTCTGTTTGGTGGAAGTAATTGTGCTTCTAATTACGTATTTGGAAGAACCTCATTACATAACCAATGTATATCACCGCAAATCCAGTCAGCCTTTCCCTAGTCTGACCATTTGCAATTTGAATCGAGTTAATGCTACGAAAGTAAGAGGTTCAGTTTTTTAATAGTTTTATTCAACTACAATCCCCTATACGTACGTACTGTAGTGTGTCGGACCTGCAACAAAAATCAATACTATTCGACGTTGACAGTTTTTTGCAGGCAGCTGCTCTAAAACTTCCCATGCACGTAATTTTCTATCTATTCGAAGCGTCTATGGCACTTTATCATTTGGAAATGGGAGCAACTACATCGGAGCAAGCCAAGTCAGAGTGGAAGAAGTTTTTGGCGCGAAAGGATATCGATTCAAAACTAAAAGATCCGGCCGAACTGCTGAGATTCTTGGGTCATGACTGCGGTAGCACTTTTATAGGGTAGATAAGCAATTCCTATAAGCACTAATTTATATTGTGTCACCATTTTAAGATGTAATTTTGGACCGGAAGAGTTCGAGTGTTGCGCTGGTGCCAAATCAATAATTCACCACGAATTCGGTCTTTGTTTTGTCATTGAGCCACCTCAAAAAGGAAACGGCGAAAGAAGCAAACAGCATTTACCTGGTGTGTTGTTTACTTCAAGTACAGGCTAGGTCTATCGCCGGTTTCGTGTTGCTGTAACTTTTCTGTTAATCAAATTCGCTGAAATTTTAAGACAACATGCATAGTGATACATGAAAGTGATAGATTTGGCTAAATTTTTGTGAGTAAAAATTCTCAGGATTTATGCATGTTATATTACGTAAAATTTCAGTGTGATTCATTGAGACGAACACAAAAGTTACAACAAGAGAAAACCGCGGATTCATAAATAGCCCAGCCTGTACTACAAATTGACGACGCACAGATGGTTGTGCATTATTGTTGTTGGGGTAAGGGATTTGGTTCGGTATGGGTAGGTATTTTTTGGCGTTTACCAAGAATCGTTTCTAACAAGAACATGAAATTATACAAAATAGGAAGCCACAGGCCCGGTTAGAAGGTTTCCAGTAATTAGTGGTGAGTTATAGGTATAGACAATGGCATGAGCATGTTGCTGGTACCTGAACTACAAAGATATTTGGGCGCCGAATCGTATTTGAACAATTATCTGGAAGAGGGAGTGGTGGTTTCAGTTGATTACAACCCCTATCATATGGTTTTTCGAGATCCTATTGCCATATCGTCTGGCAGTCATGCCAGGATTGGTCTCAAAGCCACGAAATATTCCTATTCTTCAAGTGCCTCATTTTTTGCTCCAGAATGCGTGGAGGAGAAAGAACTTCATTTCCTAAAAGGCACGCTAATCTGCACTCACTATTAATAGCACTGTTTCAACACAGACATTATTATACTTCAGTGTAGCAAAATGCTAAAATAAAAAGGCTGGTTTAGGCCGCTACGACAGTGACATTTGCGTCAGTGATTGCATGCAGTCGTACGTCAACCGAACCTGTCAATGTACAATTGTGGCTGAGCGAAAAACTTCCATTAAGACCTGTGATGGAATTGACTTGGAGTCATGTTTCGATGAGAAAAATATTACCACACTTGGAGCAGAGTAAGCAGCCATTTTTACGAACAGTAGTCAGAGTGAGGTATAGAACCATTTCAGGGACATCACTGACGAAGCGATGAGTCAGTGTCTGTCGGAATGTTTGCCCTCATGCAACGATACCTGGCAAGTGAAACACACAACCTCAATCAATGACTATCCTGCACCAAAATTCTACCCAGTCATAGTCGTAAGTTTAGTCCAGCTGAACCCGGCATAATTTCATACTTTTATAGGATCATTTGAAGTCAGTAGGCGCAAAGGTGACGATGGAGCAAGTCAGGACTATGATTCAGTTAGACATATACTTTCCATCCAGCAGCCATAGAGTTGTGCACAGACGCCCTAAAACCAGTCTCATGAACTTCATTGCTAGCATAGGAGGCCAATTGGGTGAGTTTGCTGTGGAATAGTAATACTCTGCTGCCGAATAGTTTCTCTAGCCATTTAGCAGCACCGCACAGTAGAAACGACAGCACAAGTAAATTTTAGGTTGGTGGATCGGTGCATCCGTGATAACCATAATTCAGGCAGTCTTTTACTTCGGCTATGCCCTTATTGGTAGAAACGACTCGCCAGATGCACCCAACGAGCTAAATTACCTTGGTAATTCTTGTTGGATGGCTTACTTTTGCATTTTTGGTATTCAAGAACTGTGCAGAAGTGGAAGAAGAACCTGAAGAGCAGAAAGCAATGTCAGCAGTGTCTATGAAACCTAGAAGAAAAAGAAATCGCAAATGGGAAAAGATTAAAGTGGCCGGGAAACTGCGGGCTAGGGCCAATTTTCCGGCAATATTTTATGCAACAAGCGCGAAAAGCAATAGCGATTATATTTGAGTGAAAATTTGTGGTTTCGTAGCTTCTAGCCTTGCCTTGTCTTTATTGACTGTTGACGTTGTGAAAAAGAACAATGAGCCTCGAATGAATTAGTCAGAAGTCGGCGCTTTTGTTTTGGTTGCCTAGTAGTGTGAATAACACCTCAAAACAATTATTTTGAAAATTTCGCGATAATGGTGGTAGCAGCTGAGTCTGAGCCAAAGACCGGGAACCAACGAGTCTTCACTCTTTGGGTGAATCTAACTACCTTTCATGGAGTAATCGACTGGTACAAAAGTAAACACTGTTGTTCAATCAGTTTCTGGGCAGTTATCGTATTAGCCTTCGCTATCTTGTGTCTGACTCAAGTTATCATTTTGATCGGGCACTTTTTTGCCGATGACCACTACACCAGCAACATTTACATGTCGCGGAACCACTACCCACCGTTTCCTAACGTAACTGTGTGCAATTTAAATCGAATCAATAAGACCAAAGCGGATCGATTGAAATTTTCGGCCCAAGCTGCCACCTTTCTGTTCGAAGCTTCGATGGTATCCAACACCTTGCCTATGGATGACAAACTGCGACCTGTGTTTGAAACTGCATGGAAGAGTTTTCTAGCGCGCAAAGATGTGGACTCAAAATTAAAAGATTCTATCGAGCTATTGCGCTATTTGGGGCACTCATGTAAGGAGACCTTTGTGAAGTGAGCTTTTCTTTTGGATGTTGAGGCTGAGTTCGATTCGATCTTTAGATGTTATTTTGCATGGCAGATATTTGATTGTTGCAAAAATGCCGAAGCTATAATCAACCGAGAATATGGCCTTTGTTGGGCAGTCACTCCTCCAGCTTCGAAAATAAATGGCCAGTTTCAAGAAGTCGCGTCTCAGTCACTTCCAGGTGCTATTTTGGCTACTTTTTGCTAATTTGATCAACCCGTTTTAGGTCTTTCTAACGGTCTGAGCTTGATTACCAACCCAGGCTTACAATTTTACATGGATAGTGAGCTTTACTTTAACAATTATCTCGAGGAGGGATTAGTGTTATCGATTAATTACAATCGATACCAAATGCACTTCGATAATCCGATTGTTCTGAGTCCTGGTAAACATGCCAGAATTAGTGTTCAGTCAGAGAAGTTCATCTTTCAAACACCCAAACTCAATCTGTTTGAAATGGAGTGCGCAAAGGATGCGCAATTGAAGATTTTAAAAGGTATAGGGGTATTTTAGGTATTTTCCCCTGCTATATTTTGGGTATAAAAGGTATCCCCCCAGCTACAGCTGATCCAGTATTCCTTTACCTACTTTCAGAATTTCAAAATGCACCACACACACTGCTGTACACCCTTAGCGCTCAATCCCCGAGCCTGACTAAAACAAACCCAACACCCCTCTCTCAAAGGGCGGATGAACTGCTATATGCATTGTATTGATTGTGCTATTCTGACAGACGGATGAACTTCAGGACCATACAATGACGAAAATTGTGTAGCTGATTGTGACCAGCAGTACATAAATCGAACATGCAAATGTGTTGCAATTAGCGAACACAAAACTAATATTAGAACCTGCGAAGGCAGAGATTTTCACTGGTGCTTCAATGAGTCCAATCCTAGTTTGTGAGTTTACTACTTTTGGATTCAATTATGATCGGATTTCTTACGTACTGCAGAGATGGTCCTGACTTTGAAGCTGTGCGCTGCTTCGAAAACTGTAAGCCATCCTGCAACGAAACGTGGCAGGTACAGAGCAGCGTTTCGGTCAGCGATTACCCAGCTTCCAAATTTGCAACACCCATGGCTGTAAGTTTACAAAAGCGCAGCGCGCCAAATTCAAATCGGTTTGTCAGTCGTAATTGTAATGGACAAAACACGCTGCCGCGCTTTGAAATTACGAGACAGAAACCAATGTAGGTAACGTGTAGACATATTTCAGGACTACATGAGCAAAAACAACATCGCCATCCTGAGTGCAGAAGAAGTGAAAAATCTGATAGTGATTGATGCCTACTTTCCTACTAGAGGACACACTGTCATAAATCGCTATGAATCCACCAGTCTATTGCAGCTAATTTCAAATATTGGAGGACAAACTGGTAATAACGTTGTTTTGTATCGGATTTTGCGAATGTGTATGTGCAAACACATTTACGTACTGTCAAATGTGTATGGTATTTTGTGTATACACATTCAACAAAACAATGTGTATTTTTGTGCATTTTTGTGTATGTGTCTTGAACTGAAAATAGAAAGTTTTTTTTAGTAGATATTGAGCCAGAAATGCTAGGAAAATCAAATCTCTCATTGTCCACTCGTTCGTTCGTTCGTTCGTTCGTTTGTTCGTTCGTTCGTTCGTTCGTTCGTTCGTTCGTTCGTTCGTTCGTTCGTTCGTTCGTTCGTTCGTTCGTTCGTTCGTTCGTTCGTTCGTTCGTTCGTTCATTCGTTCGTTCTTTATGAGTTCCAGTGTCCTTTAGGACAGCTCAGGACACCGGTCACTCTTTTCAGAGCTATGGGGTAGTAGTCCTGTGTACAACTGTCAAGCAATTGTCCACTGCTTGAAACCTTGAATAGATTTGAAATCGAGTTACTTAGGGTATTTTAAGTCTTTGTGAACTGTTTGTGTATGGTATGTGTATCGGAATTTTCAATGTGTATGTGTACATTGGAAAAACAAATGTGTATTTTTGTGTATTGTAAATGTGTGTATACACAAACAACAGTAACTGGTAAACATCAAAACATTGAACGTAGATTATCTAATGCCCTGAGAAAAATCAATTTTAGGACTCTGGCTTGGTGCATCTCTGATCACACTAATACAGGGCGTTTACTATTTGGGTTTCGGACTATTTCGTAGATGTATCTCCGACAGAGCACTTGCAGAACATCAGCGTACAGTTTGATTAGGAAAAACAGTAAGCTTTCGTGGTGACTCAACTATTTAGGTGATACAGAGGCACAACGAGGTGAAATAGAGTCCAAAAAAGACTCTTGGACAGCTAACGAACTATCCGAGCAAACCAATGGCACCGTAACGAACAAAAAAGCTGGAAACAAGCGAAGAAACAGGCAAAACAGGCGAAGGGCCGCTGGGCGACGACCAAGAACAGAGATCAAAGCTGTTTTCTATGGAAAAGGCAATCAGAAGGCAGCCCGAGATACCCTAGACACTTTAGCTGACAGATAGTGACATTATGCACCTTTTCTACGTATGCTGAAATTTCTAACTTTCATAAAAGAGCAGAAAATCGGTTTCTCACTAATCTCTATTATTTCTCTATTATCGGTTTCGATGACTCAAAAATTGCTACAGACTGTTGAAAGCTGCGATTATGAGGTTGACCAGCAGTCTGACCTATGTAGACCTATTGTTCCTAGTTACTACTAACTACGAACAACAAACTAAAAGACTACTAACTCCCTGACTTTTGGGAAAAATGAGACTACAAATTTAATCTAACTACATACAAACTAAATCCGCTGACTACAAATTGGCCACTAACTACAGGGTGTCTCAAAAAAATGATCACATTTCTTTTTACTGCAATTTCTGCAAATTTTGACCAAATAGGGTGAAATTTGGCCTATAGGTGCCAAAGTTCGGGGAATTTTGTGTGTTAAAGTTTGGTGCACTAGGCTTGACTCATTCCTGAGAAATTTCAAAAAAAGTGAAATTTGTTAAATCAATAGTGAAAGCCGGTAGCCTAAAAAGTGATCACATTTCTTTTCACTGCCATTTCCGCAAATTTCGATCAAATAGGGTGAAATTTGGACCATAGGTGCCAAAATTCGGCGAATTTTATGTGTTAAAGTTTGGTGCACTAGGCTTGACTAATTCTCGAGAAATTTCAAAAAAGGTGAAATTTGGTAATTTCAATAGCGAAAGCCGGTCACCGAAAAAACGTTACATTACATTATCGCCTAAACTCTAACGATATCGTTGGAGTTCGTGCGTCAACTTTTTACACACGAATTACCCTGAACTTCTGCGTTTGCACTCCAAATTTCATCCAATTCCGGCAAAAATTAGGAAAGATACAGGAAAAGGAAATGTTTCCATTTTTCGGTGACCGGCTTTCACTATTGAAATTACCAAATTTCACTTTTTTTTAAATTTCTCGGGAATGAGTCAAGCCTAGTGCACCAAACTTTAACATATAATATTCCCCGAATTTTGGCACATAAGGTCCAAATTTCAGCCTATTTGGTCAAAATTTGCGGAAATGGCAGTAAAAAGAAATGTGATCATTTTTTCGGTGACCGACTTTCACTATTGAAATTACCAAATTTCACTTTTTTTTGAAATTTCTCAGGAATGAGTCAAGCCTAATTAGTGTTGTTACAATACCAAAATTTCCGTTTGACTATGACTATGACTACCTTCCGTTTGAGTACAATACCAGAGTAGTCAAGTTTGACTATATCGTAGTCAAACCATTTGACTTCTATGACCACCGGTTTGACTATTTTGACTACTTTTTGAGACAGAGCCCAATTCACATTTTTAGGGATTTATCATGTTTCAGATACGAAGCGTTAGCCTGCAATGGGTGTTATTCCATCAATAAATCATTCTCTTTGAAATAAACAGTGGGTTGGGCGCTAAAACATTCGGCAGAATTGTTCTTTTCCCTCCAAAGTTTTCATTGTAAACCAAAAAGAGCATGCTCTGCAAAAAGCGCTGTAAAATAGAATAAAACGCCCTTTGTGTTTTAAGCCAATTCTTGTTATTTCTTCAATACACGGCTTATTGGAATCAGCCTGCAGCGCGCGGCTTATTGGAATCAGGACTAGACCTACTGTACTGGCGTCAATGACACCTTTATGTGATAAAATTGCGTTCTACTGCATTTTTTCAAATCTATCTAAAACGGTCATGGTCATTGCCCCTTATACTGTACAGCCCCAGCCCAGACAATGTTCTTCAATTGGTAGCCCAGAAAACTTTTAGCAAAAATCTCTGTTGTAGTTGTACAAATATTCGTCCGAAATAAATAAGCCGCGCCCTCCAATAAAGCCACGTGTCAAACGCACTCTGAAATAAATTAGCGCGTGCGGTTTATTGGAATTAACATCGTATTCTACTGTATGTAATAATTACAATCTTTGACCTGTGGAACTTGAGAAGTTGAGATTCACTGACATTGTTTTTAGAATTTTACAGAAAAAGGTTGTTTAGTGTTCTATAGTGGATAACCCCCACCTGCAAAGCCTGGCGCACACCCCAACAATTCGCGTTTTTAAACTGTTCGCGCCGCGCGAATTGGCCGCGAACTGTTCGACATGATTCATACACACGTTATAAGATGCCGGCGCGAACTGTTCGAAACAATTCGCGCATATGTAATTAGGCAAAATCCGAACTGTTGTAAACAATTCGCGCCAAACCCCGGTTTGCGCGATCGGGATAAAAATGCATTAAATCTGTCAAATATTTTGTTGCGCGACAGCGAAAAGTGGTAAAATACGCCTGAAAAGCCTGCGTCTTATAACAAAACGTAGTCATAGTCAAACGGTTTGACTCCCTGGTCTTCGTTTGACTACGTATTTATGGTAACGAAGGTAGTCAAACTTTGACTTTGACTACCTGTCCGTTTGACTGCGATATCACAAAAGTATTAACTATGACTTTGACTTTGACTAGTAGTCATAACAACACTAAGCCTAATGCACCAAACTTTAAAACATAAAATTCCCCGAATTTTGGCACCTATGATCCAAATTTCAGCCTATTTGGTCAAAATTTGCGAAAATGGCAGTAAAAATGGCAGTAAAAAGAAATGTGATCATTTTTTGAGACATCCTGTATATATTTTTTCGTCCCGAGTTTGTAGTCTCAAATCTTGATACCTGCACGATTGTTTACTGTTATTTTATAACAGTTTAAGTGAAAATTTTACAAAAAAATCACAGAAATTACAAACATTGCTTGGCATCTTTAGTTCATAAATAGTCAAATTTAGTTTAGTAGTTGTACTGTTGTATGTAATTATAAGTGCATACCAAAATGGCAACTATTAGATCATCCAATGATTAAGGCTAAATTGTCCACCACAAAACATATAACAGAGAGCGGTCTGCGTGACACGAAAGAGCCAGGCCTCAACAGGCCAGGCTCAGAGCTTCAATAGGTATGGGCAATCATTTTTAATAATTCGCGCTACGACAACGAAAATGCGCTAAAAGGGCCGATAGAATGACCGGATACAACAATTGAAGCAAAAAACCGCGTTCGATTTCATTAAAAATTAGAAAAATGTGAATCAATAACAACCGCCTGCGCCTGTGAAGGACTTTTCTATAGCGCACTTCGTGCCATTTTTAGTTATGGACAATATATTTGAATAACTCGCGCTACAAGAAAAAGTTTATGCTAAAACGGCGATAGCGTGACCGGATGCGATAAATTATGCAAAAACCGCACTTGATTTTATGAAGAATTAGAGAAATTCGGGTTTAAAGTTTGTTGTGTGAGCCGCGCAGTTTAGTATTTAGCACTTGGTCGCACGTCTGCGTCTGTGGTGTAGTTTGTCTGCGTCTGTGGTGTAGTGGTAGCAACTTTGCCTGCCATGCACCCAGCGTTAGACACATAGTAGGGGTTCGACCCCGGTGATTGCCTCGCATGTGGCCCTTTATGGGTTCTTTACTGGTCTGTCCGGTGTTCATGTGCATTGTAATAAACCACGTTTGAACGGGGACTGATTTTCTGTGGCGCGATTTACGAAGATGCAACCCACTTGATTTTTTAGAATCTACTAGAAGGGTGTGAACATCCACAACACAGCTAAATTAAGAGTCAGTCTCTGGGCCAATCGAGTTTCAGTATTCAGACCCAAAAATGAAACTTTGGCATGGAGGGCTCAAAGTTGGACGACTAATACGTATGGATAGGTTATATAACCACCGCAAAGGATATCCCGATTCGACGCTCCACGCTCGAGATACGGCCTTCTGAAAATCGGTCCGCTTAACTATGGGACCAAAATTTCAAAATCGAATTTCTAGCGCACTAATCAGTGTTGGGACTTAAAAATTGGGGGTTTAGGGTAACTTTTAGAGTACTTTCAGAATCAACGGTCGAATTGCATTTCCAATGAAAAAAAATTTTTTGGACCCCCTTTGGAGCCCCCTAGCTCGTCTGGAACCCCCCATACACCGTTTTTTTATTTCAGAATATTGTAGCGCTATTAATTCCCTACAGTTTGGTATAAGCCACATTGGCTAACCCGTGGAAGAAAGTGGTGAAATATGGCTTCAAAGTTGAAAAATCCTCAAATTTTTAGTTTTGGTACTGCACCAAAATTTCCTGCTGGAGTTTCTAGCGCACTAATCAGTGTTGGGACTTGAAAATTGGGGGTTTGGGGTAACTTTTAGAGTACTTTCAGAATCAACGGTCGAATTCCATTTTCCATGAAAAAAAATTTTTTTCGACCCCATTTGGAGCCCCCTAGCTCGTCTGGAACCCCCCCTACACCGTTTTTTTTTATTTCAGAGTATTGTAGCGCTATCAATTCCCTACAGTTTGGTATAAGCCACATTGGCTAGCCCGTGGAAGAAAGTGGTGAAATATGGCTTCAAAGTTGAAAAATCCACAAATTTTTGCTAGAAACTGAAAATTTGGTGCAGTACCAAAACTAAAAATTTGTGGATTTTTCAAGTTTGAAGCCATATTTCACCACTTTCTTCTGCGGGTCAGCCAATGTGGCTTATACCAAACTGTAGGGAATTGATAGCGCCACAATATTCTGAAATAAAAAAAAACGGTGTAGGGGGTTCCAGACGAGCTAGGGGGCTCCAAAGGGGGTCGAAAAAAATTTTTTTCGTTGAAAATAGAATTCGACCGTTGATTCTGAAAGCACTCTAAAAGTTACTTTAGACCCCCAATTTTTAAGTCCCAACACTGATTAGTGCGCTAGAAACTCCAGCAGGAAATTTTGGTGCAGTACCAAAACTAAAAATTTGAGGATTTTTCAACTTTGAAGCCATATTTCACCACTTTCTTCCACGGGTCAGCCAATGTGGCTTATACCAAACTGTAGGGAATTGATAGCGCCACAATATTCTGAAATAAAAAAAACGGTGTACGGGGTTCCAGACGAGCTAGGGGGCTCCAAAGGGGGTCGAAAAAAATTTTTTTCGTTGAAAATGGAATTCGACCGTTGATTCTGATAGCACTCTAAAAGTTACTTTAGACCACCAATCTTTAAGTCCCAACACTGATTAGTGCGCTAGAAACTCCAGCAGGAAATTTTGGTGCAGTACCAAAACTAAAAATTTGAGGATTTTTCAAATTTGAAGCCACATTTCACCACTTTCTTCCACGGGTTAGCCAATGTGGCTTATACCAAACTGTAGGGAATTGATAGCGCTACAATATTCTGAAATAAAAAAAACGGTGTAGGGGGGTTCCAGACGAGCTAGGGGGCTCCAAAGGGGGTCGAAAAAAACTTTTTTTCATTGAAAATGCAATTCGACCGTTGATTCTGAAAGTACTCTAAAAGTTACCCTAAACCCCCAATTTTTAAGTCCCAACACTGATTAGTGCGCTAGAAATTCGATTTTGAAATTTTGGTCCCATAGTTAAGCGGACCGATTTTCAGAAGGCCGTATCTCGAGCGTGGAGCGTCGAATCGGGATATCCTTTGCGGTGGTTATATAACCTATCCATACGTATTAGTCGTCCAACTTTGAGCCCTCCATGCCAAAGTTTCATTTTTGGGGTCTGAATATGGCAAAGGACCAAGACTCGATCGGTTCGGAGACTGACTCTTAATAGCTCATTTGAAAGCCTGTGTTGAGTTGACCAAGATTGCTTCGTCATTGGCAGGTGAGGCATCATGTAGCTCATTTGAAAGCCTGTGTTGACCAAGTTATTGCTTAGTCTTGGCAGGTCAGGCGTCGTGTAGCTCATTTAAAAGCCTGTATTGACTAAAGTTATTGCTTAGTCATTGGCAGGTCAATCGTCATGTAGCTCATTTGAAAGCCTGTGTTGACCAAGTTATTGCTTAGTCTTGGCAGGTCAGGCGTCGTGTAGCTCATTTAAAAGCCTGTGTTGACCAAGTTATTGCTTAGTCATTGGCAGGTCAATCGTCATGTAGCTCATTTGAAAGCCTGTGTTGACCAAGTTATTGCTTAGTCATTGGCAGGTCAGGCATCGTGTAGCTCATTTAAAAGCCTGTGTTGACCAAGTTATTGCTTAGTCATTGGCAGGTCAATCGTCATGTAGCTCATTTGAAACCCTGTGTTGACCAAGTTATTGCTTAGTCATTGGCAGGTCAGGCATCGTGTAGCTCACTAAAAAGCCTGTGTTGACCAAGTTATTGCTTAGTCATTGGCAGGTCAATCGTCATGTAGCTCATTTGAAAGCCTGTGTTGACCATGTTATTGCTTAGTCATTGGCAGGTCAGGCATCAGTGGGTGGGTGGGTGGTTTTCAACCTCAGGTTGTATTTCAACCTGGGTGCTTTTATTGTGCTTCTTTAGTTGGTCTATATAATTTTCCCAGTGTTACTGGGTGGTTTTCAACCTCAGGTTGTATTTCAACCTGAGTGCTTTTATTGTGTTTCTTTAAATGGTCCTAACAATTTTCCCAGTGTTACTGGGTGGTTTTCAAACCCCAGGTGTTCTGCATACACCTGGGGGTCTGTGCATTTTGCATTATACAGTATAGACAAGGTATCATAGTAGACTGTTACACTATACAGGGTTATTAAATGCCAGTCAACACCGCCAACATCAGAAGACCAATAAAAGGTAATCAAGGGATTAAGATAGGGCAGTTCCAACAAAGGATACTTTTGGTCTGACTCTTGCCTAAGGCTGAGGCAGACACATATATAAAGTGGACTCCGCATAAAGCCGGATTTACGCATGGTGTTTGTCAGCTAAGGCGTCAGGTAGCTCATTTGAAAGCCTGTGCTGATCAAGTTATTGCTTACTTATTGACAACTGACGCGTCGTGTAGCTCATTTGGAAGCCTGTGTTGACCAAGTTATTGCTTGGTTACATATTGATCATGTGTGAGGCTAAAAGCTCTGTTATTATCAGAAGTTTTCTACACTAAGTCTGCAGGCCGCTTTCAGGATGAATTCAACAGCTCCTCAGCGTCTTCTGCTTGTTGTTCAACACGCGTTCACAACCGGAAATAACTGGGCTCTGTTTCTGTCAACTATGCTTGTGGTGTGTGCAGCTGGTCGCGTTCTCACAAATCTCACAGCCACTACAACTATATTTCGATACAAAGCTCTGAGAGAGTCCAAGTTCTATCTGCTCATAGGATTTTTGTCATTGTCTGACTTTCTCAGCGGTCTTGGCCACCTGTGCAGCTACGCATTTCACTACGGCACTAGGCGCACTAGACTCCAGTGCATGCTGACGGTGCGACACCTAGCTTTCATGCTAGGAGAGCATGCGGCCTGCATGATGCTGCTGTTCGTAAGCATCGACCGTCTGTTAGCGGTGCTGGTGCCAGTCTGGTACTATAAACAGCGCATAGGCTATGCGTTCAAGATGCTTGCGGTGTTGCTTACTTTCACACTAGTGCTCATAGCGATCTATTTGCATGTAGTCTGGACTGGCAGAGATGAGACTGTGCCTTACTGTCTATTCTCTCACACTTTTACATGGGGGTTTGACTTGCAGCTGATGCTAAACACATGTTGGTTCTATTCCAGCAGTGCCGTCTATGGTTTTGTGATAGTGATCTACCGTAGACACCTGAAGGCAAGCTTGCATGCAGAGAATGTAGCTGATGAGTCCTGGGCATGGAAGCAGTACAAGAAGCAGTCGCGGAAGTTCACTATCACCATGGGCATATCTGCTATGATCACACTACTGTTGGTGGCCATTCCAGTGACGCTTTTCAACCTGCTGCGAAGTGTTCGGCCCACTCTTCAAGTCTACGGTTGGCTACTCTTGGCAATAATTGACATCAGCACTGTTGCCAATCTGCTTCTCTACGCCAAGCGACTGCCAGAATTTAGAAAGGCACTGGCAGCATTGTTTAAGTGCCAGGCATTACCGGAGAATCTTGATGACTGGCTGGTCAACAACAACAACCAAGTGCAAGCTGTTCAGTTCAATGTAGCACAAGCTCAGCTGCACATTGCACCTGTGGACTAGGCGTTTTTCTCACTGGATTTTGTGCTGTTCTGTTTCGATCCATTTTTGATCCTATGTATTTCTGTGTTTGGAGTTTTACTTACAGTGCATTTGAGAATTGTAAAATCATGTACAGCAAAGTAGCTATGTCAGGGAACGACACTGTATCTTCAGTACAAAGCCTCTCACCCCTGCCCGATACTATGACAAGGTTTCAGCTAGGTATAAATAAGGGCGTTAATATTTTTTCAGCGATTTGCGACATGCCGCAAAGAAAAAGTGATTTCGACTTCCTGCCATTGAAGACATTCACTTTTGTCGGCACGATGAGTCTAGGGGTGTAAACCGCACTAAAAGAACGCAAAATAGTCTACTGAATAATGGCAAAAATACGGTTCTTTGAGGCAGCGATCACATGAAACAAACAGGCAGTGAGTGAACGCATGTATGTCTCTGAAACTGAACTCTGTTTATGTTTTATATCGATCTCGAAGCCCCACCCTAGCTGGATGTTTGCTGAGTTCCAAAAACAATTTAAATTAATGCTGGAAGCTGAATTTATGCAAAGGCCCGCAGTGTTGTTGCTAAACGTGAACAAAAAAGGATTTACAGCCACAGCTGTTGGTCGGCCATTATTTTTAACGACTGACCCTTCATGCCGACCGTTTTGCAAGTTGTTTCCAAGCTGGGCTGTCGGCCGGCTGTCCCACTTGAAACATTACCGGCTGTCGAAAGCTGCGATTACGAGGTGCAAAACTGTCTGATTGTGTATCTCACTTCCTTAGAGACCAGCCAGACGCAATGTTTTGTCTGAACAAGACTGTCTGGGAGCCGCCGAACCGGCACAAAAGCGACGGGGCCTTTCGGCAATGGTGCCAAAATACCAGTTGCCATGGAATTGCAGATTGGTACAACAGCAAGAACTGTTGTTCCAGAATTACTTGGGCGCTCCTGGTAGCACTGTGTCTGTGTCTGTGTTTTGTGCAAGTTTCGGCACTTTGTTACAATTTTCTGATGGGTTCTCATTACCAAACTAGTATGCAGTACTCGGAAACTGTGGATGGACTGGCGCCCTTTCCCAATGTCACCATTTGCAATCTTAACAGGGCTAACAAGTCTAAGGTAAGCAATTGGTCTCGGTGGTCTTCTGTACATTATTTTAGTGGCACTCCTCAACCATGCCGGATCTATGCCTAACCATACATGTAGCTGGGTTTTCGGTTGGGCGGAATTTTTCTGATTCAAAATAGGGTTTCTTCAGGGCTATGCCCGCAGGGGGTTTTAGCGACCTTTTTTGGGCTCAAAACAGGGTTGTGGACCAAAAATCGGGTAAAACTCTTGTCTGAATTACAAAAATACCGTTGAAAACCCTATTTTTGCTTCAAAACATGCAAAAAAAAGACTTATTTTTTATCTTAAAAGTGCAAAAAAGCTAATTTTGCTTTAAAACGTGCAAAAAAAACCATTTTATTCGACATAATACAGTTAAAATGCATTTCTGGAACCTACTTTAGAGATTTTGAAACCCAAATTTGGGTTCCGGAAACCTATTTAGGACTTCTAAAACCCTAATTGGGGTTCCAAAACCCTGTTCAGGATCTCTGAAACCCTAACCAGGGCTTTTGGAACCCTGTTTGCAGGTTTAGAAACCCAAAATGGGGTTTCAAAAAATAAGAAAGAAGCAACAGTAGCACGCGAAAAATGCAAAACTTTGTTCAATTTCGATTGCTGAAACTGATTTACCTAATGTCCAGCCAGTCTGTAAAATAACTACTACTTAAAAAGGATCACTCACTCAGGGTTGTATAATTAACAGTTAAAAATTCAGACCTGTTATTAACAGTGTTAATAACGTTAATAACAGTGTTATTAACATAAAAACCTGTTAAAAATTCAAAAACGTCTGAATTTGCTCCAGCAGCATGGCAAAAGCCTAGTATTATTATTATTTGGTATTATTCGGTATTATTTGGTATTTTCTACGTATTTGGTATTATTTGGTATTTGGTATTTTTTTATATACCATATATATACCAAATAGTTTAAATAACTAAAGAGTTAGCTTTTAAGCGAAAAATTCTGCATATTCTGCATGTTTGTGAGCAACAAAACAATAAAGAATTCTGACCAGTTTAGCTTATAACAAACAACCATTCATGGAAAATTCTCAAAAAGTGGGAGGGGCCCCCATGAAATGACGCAAGGCGATTTTGGGGGAAGGGGGGTCCGAAAAATCGGGATTTTGGTACTACGTCGTTTATGGACGGCCCCTTTATCGAGACCGAGCCTAGACCGCAAACGTCACAACGTTATGCTTGCCCATTTCCGGAGTAAGTGAAAAACCATCAAATTCTGCTCGTTTTCTTTCTCGGCATGACTAGATTTCTTTTAGATGCAACGAAAACTGAGGCAAAACTTATATATTTTTGCTGAAAAAAACAAAAAGTATGACTTTGCGCTCATTCCAAACAGCTAGCGACCTGTTTATCAACTATTTGGAATTATTTGGTATTATTTGGTATAGAAAATACCATCAGGTATTTGGTATTTTTTATACCATTTGCATCCCTAGTCTCAATAACTAGCAGAAGTACGGTAAATAATCATTCAATGAAGCGTTGGATGCATCCCGAGTTACGGGAAGCTTAAAATAATTTTTTACACTAATTCGAATTATTTACAAGCCTCATGTTAATAACGTGTTATTAACGTGTTAATAACACGTGTTAATAACGTGTTTTTAACAGCTACCCAACCCTGCACTCACTCTTTAGGACCTGTACAATGTGAAAATATAGCCATGCCCATAGCCAATGAAACATGCAAGGTACTGATAATCAGAAATCGGCAAATTGTTCTGAGTAGTAAGGGGCGGCTGGCTGGCGGGGGTGACGTCACAACGTCACCCGCCCCAGCCCGTCTCGAGATAGACTCCGCCCCCGCCCACTCGCCATCTCGAGACTCCGCCCCTTACGACTCCGCCCACTCGTCGAAATTGGGAAAAACTTTTGCTCAGGGTGGGTTTTGAACTTTTAGCGTTTCGGTGACGGGCTTATCGGTTTTACCAATTGAGCCACGTACTCGGTTAGAGTAATAGCTGCAAAAGGGCTATGTATAAGTGGTGACGAAACGCCGCGGATTACTGCCTCCGTCAGAATCGGAATTTTGATTTTGGCGGGAAATTCAAATTGCTCTCCTCAGATTTCGACACTGCCTCCTTCAGAATTTAACTATAATTTTGGCGGGAAATTCAAATTGCTCTCCTCATATTTCGACACTGCCCCCTCAGAATTTGGGTTTGATTTTGGCGGGAAATTCAAATTGCCCCCTCAGAATTTGTGGGAAAAAATGTTGTACTTACCGATTTCAGATGACCCAACAAAATCACCGGTCAGACGCGAGACTAGTTCGGATTCAAATACCACAAACCAGACCTCGCCTCCTTCTGGTGGCCCTGAAGAGGGCCGTTGGGTTTAACTGATGCTGCTGTTTCAGGCTTTCTCGATCTTTCAGGCCAGTCTTTCAAAGAGAGGTCGGAGAACTCTCTCTATATACTCCACTTCTTCGCCTGTGCGCACGGCGGCTCTCAGAAAGCCCAGAGGTCCGACGGTGTTCATTTTTTTCCACTTCTTGGTCTTTTGGAACTTTCGCAGTCGGGCGGCCATTTCCATGAAAATTTCTTTTTCGGAGGTGTTCAGGTCATAGTGGAAGAATACCAGCGCATACTCAAAGAGACTGGGCAGTTTGGAGGGGTTTATACATCGCGATTGAACGCGCAGCAATCGAACAATAAAACGAACCGCAGAGGTTTCACACATTCTTCAACTGTGAAGCCGAATGTTTGCTACTGTTGTATATAGGTTGTCTCGACGCAAACTTTGTCCAATGACAAACTCTACCAAATCACGTGATAAATGCTGCCGTGTGCCAGTCTGCCTCTGCCTCAGTAGCTTAAAAACTGAATTTGGGACCGGTACTTTTTTGGCGCGAAATTCAAACTTTCAGAATTAGAAACTTTGGTCTATACTTTTCAACATAAAAAAAAGCAATGCACTTCTCATTCTTTCTACGCGCTTCATTATAATAACATTATCTCTTTTCGATCCTCCTTTTCTTTCTCTCCTCTTTTACACACATTCTCTCCATCCCTCTCTCCCTCTATTCCCCCCCCACCCATCATTACTACTATCCATTATCAATTCTCTTTCATCCTCATTCATTTTCACACCTATTTCCACCTCTCTCTCCTATTTTATTTTCATCATCTAATTACTCTCTATTCATTCTCCCATTTCTCTTCCCCCCCCCTCATTTTCCTCCTTAATCCCCATTACTTCATTACCACATCCTTCACACTCTTTCATCTTTTCATTATTTACATCCACCCATTCTCTTCTCTCTCCTCATCATATCGTCTTACTTCATCGATTATCGGCCGATTTCCCCCGCAACCCCCACTTACTAAAACAATCATGCTTGTCAGAGTCCGCCGACAGATATGTCTCCCCACGGGGATTTGGGTAGGTATGACGATTAGCTATCGATTAAGCATAAATACTACTTAACAATATTCGTCCAAGCCCAAGGATGGTGGCCCCTTTTGAACGAAAATCATCACTATGAAAAAAAATAGAAAAAAAGTTTTCTCAGTCATCTTTTGAAAGATAGCTATCAATTTTACTATGTGGAAGTAGACCTACCTTAGATGCATATTTCGGCGCATTTACTTTTCCGAGATCCTTGAACAACAAATTAAAAAAAAAAGAATAAAAACGCGCGATTTCGACGCCCCTAACTAAAACAATCGTAGCATTTGAGTCCTCCAACAGATATGTCTCCCCCCGGGGATTTGGGTAGATATGACGATTAGCTATCGATTAAGCATAAACATGACAATAGTCGTCCAAGCCCAAGAGTTGGTGGCCCTCTTTAAACAAAAAAATGGCCAAAAATGTACACACTCAAAACACTAATCGGCGCAAGTAGTGATCTCCCTATCTCTATTATACAATTTCAGGTAGCCATGGGATTCGGATCCCCGGACCCCCACCGAATTCGGACCCCCAGCCTGGTACGGAAAAAAAATTGTTCTTAAAATTCGGAACCCCAGTAGTAGGGCCGTAGGCCCACTGAACCGTAGTTTAAAAATTCACGAAATTTCATTTGCAATATTTTGGGGCACATTTGGACACCTTTCATGATTGCTGCTGAATAACCTTTAATTAAAAAATGTATGATGATCTCTGCTAGTGCTAGTGCTTGTGGTCGCAATGTTTCTCTGTTGGATTGGAGTGCTTACGTTAATCGTGAACTTTATTTTTCCGGTCATTACTTTTCACCTTTAGTGTTTTGTCGTGCTCATTTTTGTTATTGTATTATACAATGTGCACTATGTTGGTGCTACTTTGTTTTTTTATAGACACTTGATTCGGTCATGTTGTTATCCCGGCTCTTCTGAGACGTTGATTTATGGTGCTTCAAAAATTTCGTTCAAAAGTTTTTGGTTTGACGGCTTGAAAAGTAAGAAATATTCAAGGTTTCTGATTCGGGCACTTTAATTCGTACGCAACTTGATTCGATACCATGGTGTGTAATACATATTTCCTTGCATAGCGTAAGTACAGTAAATCTTTTTATGTACTACGTTGTTATTATTCGGTCTACATGAGCGCATACGAATAAGCATACTCCCGTACTGTGGAGACCAACATGATGCTCCTTTCGAGCGAAAGAGACTGTAGTCTCGGTTAATGTGTTCAACAACAGCATTTCAATTCCCGATACTATCAAGGTTCGTTCGGTCAAGGGAGGGGTTGTCCGGGTATTTAAAATTTGTCAGGGGATTTTGGGACTTATCAGCGAAAATTGCGGCGTCACTACATAATAACATGAATTCAGTAGGTTGTAGAAGCAGCAATGAAAATGCATGTAATTCAGTCAATATGAGTGCGTTTTAGAAGAACAATTTTCAAAATTTTTTTCGCCATGGTTGGGCGGTTAAAAAACCTCTTCAAACTACTAAAATTGTTTGTTGTATGCTCAAAATGCCTTACAAACGCAATTTTGAAGGAAGAATTTTAAAAATTTTCTTGCTCTGGTTGTGCAGTGGCAAAAATCAGGAGAATGTAATTTACGGCTGTGTGTCATGATCTCCTCCAGATTGGCACGAACCCTGACTATGATGAGTTTTAGATTCAAATATAGTAAGTAGCTCATTCACTGTCAATGATTTCTAGCACAATTCTTATTCAGATTTGATGTAAACTTTCAGTGGAGCTCAACGACAGTGTGAAGAAGTCAATTTTTTGTTCTCCTACCTGCCGTATGGTATTTTTCATTATATTTTAAATTATTTTTAGCTGAGAAATACTTTGTTGTACTCGAATTTTTTGTACAAAAAAAAGGGGGGGGGGAAAAAAAAAAATTGCTTCTCTGCTCACTATCAATGCTCAATGTTGACCTGCAGCTTTAACTGTTACGCAGCTTTTTTACTCTCACCAGTCACCCACCACCAAGTCAAGCATTTTTGACAATCATTTAGCTGATGTTTTATTTATTCTATAATGTACGGTTACAGGAAATACGCTACGCAAAGCCTAACGTTGCGTTGCGTAAGGTTTACATTGATGTGATGATTATACGAACGAATTTACCGCGTTACAGTAATTAGTAAAGCCAGAGGTTAATGAAACCGATTGCCGGCTCAATCCCCACCTGGCAAGGCAAACTGTCATATTTATAAACTTGTTTACCTAACGCCGTAGCCTGAGGCTCATCCTAACTCTGAACCTGCGCAGTTAAGCCTAAGCCTGAACCTAAGCATAACCTTGAAACTGATGCCTATAGTTGGGGTGGTCAGCGGTTGCGGCTTATAGTCCGAAACCGAGGTCTCAAAATGTGCCCCAAAAATTTGCAAAAAAATTTC
>JASANB010002564.1:0-95731 GCA_030248155.1 Sabatieria punctata | reverse complement strand
GGTGGCCGGCCAAAAAGAAACCACTGAGTCGGAGATACTGTACTGTTGTAACAGGTTTGAAGTGAGCGAGGTCAGCACACTGCAATTTTCTTTTTTTGTATTGTTTTTTCATGCCCCAAATTTGGAATGGATAGTGTGGGCTAAATTTTGCACAACACTCGA
This sequence comes from Sabatieria punctata, assembly GCA_030248155.1. Lineage (NCBI taxonomy): Eukaryota > Metazoa > Nematoda > Chromadorea > Araeolaimida > Comesomatidae > Sabatieria > Sabatieria punctata. Next base: position 95,569 of record JASANB010002564.1, on the reverse strand, counting down.
CTCGAATGCCTCTGATTCATCCTCAGGGGTAGGGCTGAGGGGTTGCGCCTTTCAACAGCGAAAGGCCATTCAAACAGGCTATTTTCTATTTCACTCACGCACACACAGCTAGAGATGGGAACGGAAATTAATTTACGTGCCCCTCTCTATGAGCACTGACTACAGTAGCTGTGGCGCCACTGCCTAAGTACAGTGCATTAGAGATGGGAACGGAAATAAATTTACGTGCCCCTCTCTACACACAACACCAAAAGCTGGAACACCAGCTCAGAACAGACAAAACCAACACAAAAACGCTAATTTCAGATCGATTTTAGTTATTACGCGGCCTCAGTTCGGTGCGTTGTCTACATTACATTGTTTGTCCTTGACAACGTGAGTGAAGTTCTCGGCACGCTTGTACCCCTTGCACATGATCACAGTCTTGAAATGACGCCGCACTGCTCCACTGCAGGCCAGCAGGAGGTAGGGGTTGACCCAACACAACATATCGTTGACTAGGTTGAGCGCCGGTAGGGCCACACTGAGTGTGGAGGGGTCGACACCTTTGGATAGCAGTCCACAGGCTACTCCGCACAGAGCCAGCAACAGGGCCAGCGCGATGCCCACCAGAATCAGCTTGACCTCACGCTGCGGCACACTGCGCCGACCGCTGATTCGCATTTGACCGGTCTCCAGACGCTGTGCCCGGAACTTGTAGACCAGGAACAGGTAGCAGACTGCACAGATGGCTGCCACCAATGAACACATGAACGCACATGACGCCAGGTAATACCACTGCAAAGCATACGCACTCAAACACAACTGAGAGGCAGTTTTAAATGGTTGCTTTTCAGTTGAAGGATTTGAATTTGCGGTGAGAGGTAGCGGTAGAGGAAAATGACAACCTTTTTGGTGCGCTAAAGAGCAATGTTTTGATCTGTTTTGTGTCTACTGGAGGGACAGAAATATCTGATAGATTCCTGCAGAAGTTTCAGCCTAAATACTGTTTGTACAGCAATCCTGACACCTACACACATCCTTCTTGCAGGCAACTATTGCCTCCCTGTCAAAACGCACTATAATCATGTCCGAGTATGTACCTGTAAGAGCGTGTCTGCCCAGTAGAGCAGGGCAGTGTCACCGGTTTGTTGATTGGAGAAATAGAATTGAGTGCGCCACAATGGCAGGTTGCAGAGCAGCGGTAGGAGCAGCCACACAGCGTACATTAACTTCAGCTGTCTGTTAGTCCACTCCTAGACGTATACAGTGCTTGATCAGATCAGAACACTGGTGTAGAGGTTTAGCAGCAGCCCCACTGTGCGCTGTGCACTAACCCAGCCAGCTTATGCAAGTCCATCCGCTTAGCGGACAGGTCCTTGTCATTCTCGCATGGGTGATTGATGGGTGGGCATAAAGCCCAACCCAGCCCACCAAAAGCTGGTGACAGCAAGTAGGTAAATGGGAACAGACTGGATCTGCCGTTGCACCCTGGCATGCTTGGAGAAGCATGATGGGAGACCGTCTTGGCCAACTAAAAGTGGTCTACAGGCTTCTCAAAACAGGGACTCGCCGAATCGGGATGGCCATTCAGCCGCTCTCCTAGTGGACCAACTTCCCACCTCTGGATTTCGAACTGGCGATGCATTCTGATCGAAGCATGCTGGAGAAGCTAGTGGCTGGGCAATTAAAGAAAGGCGATACCTACCGTATGCCCAGCGTACACTTGTATGTGGGGTTGCGAATGGGCAGCAAGGCCTGATCGTAGGACTTCAGTCCTACGCCACATCATATCATATAGTATCGTTGATCAGAACACTTAGAAAACTGGGTTTGAAACAATAGATTAACCCCATACCTGCAGAAGAGCGCAAGAGCAGAGCCGGTTGAAGGCGAGCCACAACACTCCGAACACTTGCGCATGTCCAAGGAACCAGGAGATGATGATGTGGAACTTGGCAAAGAGAAAGGGCGCAGTCATCACTAGCGATGACATGCCGAGCCAGCCGAACATGGGAAACTTGAAGACGAGCCAGTCCTCAACTAGACGAGCCACATCTATGATCCCCAGCCAGAAGATCATTTCAAAGAATGGTCTATTGAATGGCTCCTTTTTATGGAATTTCCGCAGGGTGCGCAAAAGAACTATGTAAATTAGGAGCGACGGTACTAATAGACCGAACAGAACCCAGTCGCTTGTTGTGGCCACCATTTTACTGGGATGCTAAGATTCCGCCTGACCTGTAGGCATGATGATAGCGGAGTAATGCGAAAAACAGCATTAGCTACCGATCTTAGGTGTTATTAGCTGACTAATGCGTGCGTCCTGTTATTGCTTACCGAAGTAACAGGAGCGAGTATCAACCCAGAGGCCATTGTATTCTGAATGAAGCCTTTTAGAAGGCCAAGTCACCTGGGCAACTGCCGACTGTTTTCTATTAAAAAGGACAATTTCTGGGACGGTTAAGCTAATGCTTTATTCTTTTACCAACACTCAAGTTTCGTATTGAAACTGAAATCGAATCATCTTGGTTTCCAATCGCAATTCGCTTCCATCAGCAAACACAGAAACACGAACGGTCCTGGCAGCTCGAATTCGCTCCATCAGCAGGTCTTCGGGCTGTTTTGACTTGATCGTTAGCAATTCAACGTCGAATCTTTTACATTCACTCGATTTTACCAGTGTTTTCAACTCATTCATCGAATCATTCAAAGACTCAGTTATTAGCGTTTCACTACTGCGGTTTTTCTTTCGCGAGTTAGCCAATAGCTCAAACAGAAACAGAAGAAAAGACAGTAAAAATGATACCAACAAAAACCAAAAAGCACTAATTAACGTCATAACGGACAGAGGTCGCAAAGACACTTCAGGCTTGCATCCTTGATTAAGCGCCCTGCTTTTGCGATACTCTGCTAATTGTCGTTCTATGATAACTCTTAGCTTAATCAGCGCGCTATTAAACTGCTCAATTAACGGCGAACTTTTGTTGAACATCAACGCTCTGTAGCTCAAGTAAATATCGGGCAGCTCTAGACTTTCGACCTTGCAAAAATTGGCATAATCCGGAAAGTTATAAGAAGCCTCGAACGCCACATAGTGGCCGGTGAGAAATTTTTTTCGAAACAGGACTGGGTCCGGCTCAATTATGCCCGGATTAATTTGCAAGGCGCGACTAAAATCGCGAAAAAACGGCGACTTTGGAGCGCTGGTTTCGATTGCGCGAAACGCAAAGTCGTTAGCGCGACGCACAATTAGAGTTAAATCGCCATCCGCTATTTGGTGAACTGCATCGTTAATATTCTGAATCGTTTTTCCCGCCGGCACCCGCAACAATTTAGCTAAGAGCCTATTTGCGTAGAGGCGACTAAATAACAGAAAAGTAAGTCCGAATATCAAGTACAGTAGTCTAATCCACCTACCAGTGGTCTCGAAAAGGAACCCGTATCGTGAGCGAATTAAACAATCTTTGTAATTAGAATAAAAAGAGAGAATTAGCCTAACCGAAGCGAGTATGACTATTAGGAAAAGCCAAACCCGCAGATTGAAGACTCGCAAAATCAAATAGGCCGAATCTGTCACGTCCGGCGAGCTGGCCTTAACTAGAAAGTGCAAGTGCAGTCTGTCGATTGCTAATGTGAAATCGAAGAATCTTCTCCGGAAGCTACTGGCGCCCCAGAAGCCTGCTATCGTATGCAGGGAGCCGTTTTGAATGGCTTCAAACAGCCCGTCCTTCCAACTTCCGTTCACCAGTCTACCGTAGTTGCGGGCGGTAGGCACCAGTTCGTAGGGCAGCTCCAAGTAGGCAAAAAGAGTGGAGAAGATTTCGGCCACCAAACCCGGTTTGTCGCAGTTCGGCCGTGCGTTGAAGTCGTTGACGCCACAGAATTGCAGCTCCGGCTGAGCGAACGTGCCTACGCGGATGCTCATCGGTATAGAATGAAATTTGAGTGCGTTTTAACCAGCGCTTGTTCAACAATTGCTTTCCAAGCAATTTGTTCTATCGTTTGACATGAAAACTGGTGTTGCGTATCTTTTCCAGGTACTCAGGTTTTTCTGACCCAATACGCATTGACTGGGATCAGACGTGGACCGATTAGGGTACCGTATAGGGGGTATTTATAATACCCACCAATTTGTAGTACCCCGAGTACTATAAACGGGACTTAGTGCTCTGATCCGATCCAACCCGATGAGGAGGACCGTACGAGTACGGCCCTCTACGATCAGCAGACCCTGTGGTCTATATACAGTATAGATAAAAAAATATGTCCCATCGCTTTGTCGGCCTTCACTCAAACGTTTCGTTCTCAGTCACTTCTTTACCGATTTGGCTCAAATTTTCAGCAAAAATTAACAACATGGTTGGCTAAATATTCTGCAAGTGTGGTGCCAAAATTCCGACTCATACTGGTTTTATGACCCGAAAACTAGGAATCAGGGTGGTCCACGCAAATTTATTTATTTTCGGTAATACAAGGAGTACAGGCCTGAAACTTGCAGGAATGATTGGTGTTGCTATTGGGCATAACATACTAAGCGGGCAGCCCTGTAGCTCAAAGGGCACTAAAATGGGGGAATTTCAAAAACATGACGAAATATGACTTTTCTTCGTAAAACCGGCAAAATGACGATTCTAAAGATTTTCAATTTTCAAAAAACGCTGCAGGGATGGTTACTATGGTGTGGAACAGAGCTTAAATATCAGGTTCATTTATTTGTCGAACTTCCTGGTACAATCTATGTTGATTAACAACAGATTCAGTGCTTTGATTCTAGAAGGTACAGATTTCTTAACTATGGGATTTTCACTCATGTTTTTGAAATTCCCCCATTTTAGTGCCCTTTGAGCTACAGGGCTGCCCGCTTAGTATGTTATGCCCAATAGCAACACCAATCATTCCTGCAAGTTTCAGGACTGTACTCCCTGTATTACCGAAAAAAATTAAATTTGCGTGGACCACCCTCATTCCTAGTTTTCGGGTCATAAAACCAGTATGAGTCGGAATTTTGGCACTAAACTTGCAGAATATTTAGCCAACCATGTTGTTAATTTTTGCTGAAAATTTGAGCCAAATCGGTAAAGAAGTGACTGAGAACGAAACGTTTGAGTGAAGGCCGAAAAAGCGATGGGACATTTTTTTTTATCTATACTGTATATTGGTAACACTGTAGTAATTTAGCTGTTTTTCGTGTACTTGAAACAAAAACTCCAATTTTCACCATTTGCAATGTAACAAAATGTACAGGGTGATTCACATATCCCGCCGGGTTTCGCAAGCTCAGAACTTTTTTGTTTGTGGACGGAATCGGCTGATTTTTGGGTATGATATGTGGATATACTTAGCATTTTACTGTTTAAAATTTCAGCTTATTTCATAATGAAATGCCTGAAGACGGACAATTCTACCGCAGACTGAAATTTCCAACATTGGCCCTTAATACATTGGGCTTGTGCGCCATTAGGCTAGTGTTTGAGTGTTGAAAAGATTCTTAAACCATAGTGGATTGACGCTTTATTCACTTTTTAACACAAACCGACATTTTTAGCAGTTGTGATAGCTTTTTCGGTAAAGGAATGTGCAAAATGCACTGTGCAGTTTGAGTGGACCAAAAGCACTGAGATTGTTCCGCCTGCAAATTGGGATAGAACGCGAGCCTCCAAGAGATACCAGCATCCGCTGGTGGCATGAATGGCTGATCGAAGAGGGCAGTCTGTCCTACAAGATTCGGAAAAGCGTCCACCAACCAGCGTGGAGCGCGGAATACCACCAGCGGCTGCAGAAAGTGACCACCACGTTGAAGTGCATAACTAGTGACGTAGTGGATGGAATTTGATGAAATTTGAAACACTAAAATGCGAAGTGTGTCCACGCATGATATTAAAAAATCAGCCGATTCGGTTCGGTCCACGAATAAAAAAGTTCTGAGCTTGCGAAACCTGGCGGGATATGTGAATCACGCCGCGTCAGTGGCTCAGTGGGTAGCTCGCTGCCTCTGAGTCACGGCGGCCGCTGCATCCCTAGTGGTTGTAGTGGTTCATCCTCTCGGCGTGGCAAGTTTCTTGCTGCAAAGAGTTGGTCGTCGGCACAACGCTCCACCCAGGCCACCGAAAACTGGTTACAGTGAGTAGGTAAAATGGGAACCAACTGGATCTGCCGTTGCACCGAAAGCCGCTCCTACAAGCATGCCGCGTTGGAAGGAAGATCAACGACGTCAGGAGCCGTCTGAGAAACCAGCATTACGGCCTATACCGGTTTACTCCTCCTCGGCCGGGCGGCCGCTGGGAGCTGTCAGCACCATGACGTCACCACGCCAGGCGCTCTCTTAGTACCTGGCGCCCAACAGCATGGCTTGAGTGGCTTGGCAGTGAAAGAAGGGCAAACGTCCGAGATGACGATATAAGGGGTAACGAAATGGACCGTGCAGGTCTGATCGTAGGGCCGTACATTGTACGACCCCCCCGCCAGATCGGATCGGATCGGATATGTGAATCACCCTGTACATACTTGTTCAGTGAAAGCCAGATTAATCTGATCGAACATAAAACTATACTAGCCGACTAAAAACAGTGCCCACTGCTAAGTACCAAAGAGGTGGTAGGCGTTCGGCCGCCAACAAGTTCATTAGGTTTTGTTCTTATATGGGATTATGGGCGTTCCAACCAGTTGATTGGACTTGTGGCTGGAACATAAACAAGGATGACCGGTCTCTGCTCATCATAGTAACCAAACATGGCAAACGCCTCCTTTCTGCTATGTCTGGCAGCCCTGGTCTGTCTAAATCCGGCAGCCAGAGCACGCTTTACTTTTGGCCTCAAATCTAGGTAAGTGCTTTTATGGAAGCTTCCTTATGCAACATAAATATCCAGCGTTCGTCAAAAAAACAACCCGGTACATTTTTTACTGGTGTTTGTTTGCTACCGCAAATCTCAACCGATTTGAATGAATCTTTTTTAAGTGAAAGATAAATAAATTCTTGAAAGATTATTGAAACTTTAAATAAGATATCCTGCTTAGATCCTGAGATATTTGCCCTCAAAGTTAAAACAGTGATTTTGACAGTGAACAAGAGGGATTGGGATTTTTATTATTCCGTTGCACTTCATAATGAAACGGATTACTACTAGTGCTGAGGTCTAATGAGGCTTTTTACTGGTGACACACACGCTCGGTTACTTCACCAGTAAAGTCTCATTAGCACTCAGCACTAGGAATCTATTTTTTGATTACCTAAGTGCAACAGAATTGTTCTTTTTCATTGCCAAAATTTGTTTTAACTTTGAGGGTGAGTATCTCAACAACCAAGCAGAGTATTTTACTAAAATTGTCACCAATCTTTCAACAATACATCAATCTTTCATACAAAAAACGATTCATTCAAATCGGATGAGATTTATGGCTGCAAAATAGAAGCTCCGTTGGGTTATTTTAATCGCTCTTGTTCATTTCTAAAATCACTGTTTTGACTTTGAGGGCAAATATCTCAGCAACCAAGCAGAGTATCTTAATGAACATTGCACCAATCTGTCAAGAATATATTTCTATTTCATTCAAAAAACGTTCATTCATTTTCGGCTAAAAAAATCTTAGAGGTTGTTTTTTTACTCGGTTGGCTGGCCAAGCGCCACCAGGTGGGTGGCACTTTCCTAGTCTCTCTGCTCAAGTTGAAATCGCTTTAGCCTGGCAAGATTTAGAAAGGTCAGTGTCACCCGGGTGGCGGAAGTATGACTCCGCCTCTACGGTTACTGTAGTAGGCGTGGTTTCAGAATTCGTGTTAGAGCGCAGCCAATCAACACCAACTGCTTTCTGTCGCCGGTGTCGTGTGTTGTGTATGACAAGGAAGTATTGCGCAAGATTCTCTACCGACGACTCAAACAACTCGGCCAAATGCGCTATCAGAAGCGAATCCTTCCCGATCTCTTTATTATCTGAGCGAAAGTGTAAAAAGACGTAGGAACAAATGTCTATATCAATGATAAAAAAACAAAACAAAGCCAAAGTAAAAGTTTTGCTTGGATTTGATGGATAGATTTGTTGACCTTTTTGATTGCGATGCAGATCTACTGTACGTATGGCATTCTATTATGATGTGATTTGATCTATTACCGACTTGATTTTCTCATTTGAGCAATTTTATGTTATGTAAACGCTTTATGAAAGCAAAATGTTAAGAGTCAGTCTCTGAACCGATCGAGTCTTGGCCCTTTGCCCTATTCAGACCCCAAAATTGAAACTTTGGCCCAGAGAGCTGTAAGTTGGTACACTGATACATACTTATGAGTTGTCTTTCGGCCACAAAGGATTAGTGGATTTGACGCTCCAATCCCGAGATACTGCCTTCTGAAAATCGGCCCGCTTAACTATAGGACCAAAATTTCAAACTCGAATTTCTAACCTACCAGCTGGAGTTGGAAGATAAAAATTTGGGTTTTGCGCAATTTTTGGAGTACTTTAAAAATCTGCAGTCCAATTTTGTTTTAGAAGAAAAAAATTTTTTTTCGATCTCTTTGGCGGGCCATAACTCGGCTGGAATCCCCCCTAGAAGCACTGTTATATTTAATAACTTTGTAGCCCTTTTTATAAGCTTCATTTTGGTATAGAATATGGCACGATTGCTCGTGGCCAATCCTGTGAAAATTGGCCTCAAATGTCACGAACTCGAAAATTCGCATGTTTCACTATAGACATAATATTCCAAATCTAATTCCTGACTTAATAAAGGAGTTGAGCTTGGAAAATTTAGGTTTCCAGAGTACTTTCAGTGTGCTTTCAGAATATTTCGTGTATTTAGAATTTCGAGGAAAAAGAATTTTTTTCGACCTCTTTGGTTGGCCATATCTCGGCTGGAAACCCCCCTAGAAGCACTTTTTCCGCTTTCGCTTCCAAGGAATTCTTGAACTCTTTAGGCAAATCTTTCAAAAAGCAGCTTTCGCTAAAGCAGCTTTCGCTTCCAAAGAATTCTGGCACTCTTTCTTTAGGCAAATCTTTCAAAAAGCAGCTTTCGCTTCCAGGGAATTCTGACCATACATGTAGGAGGGGGGGGTTTTGGGGGGGTTTAGCCCCCCCCAGGCCCGATTTTCGGCAAAAAAACCCCCCCCAGCCGAATTCTGGGGGGGTTTTTTTCTGAAACCCTATTTTGGGTTACAAACTGCTAAAATTCAGGGTTTCAAGACTTATATACCGTAATTTAGCATTTCAAAAGCCCTAAATAGGGTTCCGGAACCCTAGTTAGGGTTTCAGAAACCCAAAGTAATGCCTCCGGAACCCTATTTAGGGTTTCAGAAACCCTAAATAGTGTTCCGAAACCCTGTTTTGGGTACCTGAAAGCCTAAATAGGGTTCCGGAGCCCTAATTTGGGTTTCAAAAGCCCTAAATAGGGTTCCGAAACCCTAATTTGGGTTTCTGAAACCCTAAATAGGGTTCCGGAACCCTAATTTGGGTTTCTGAAACCCTAATTTGGGTTTCAAAAACCCTAAATAGGGTTACGGAACCCTAATTTGGGTTTCACAGAGACTAAACAGGGTTTCTGGAGGCCCAAATAGGGTTCCGGAACCCTAATTTGGGTTTCACAGAGACTAAACAGGGTTTCTGGAGGCCCAAAGTAGGGTTCCGGAACCCTAATTTGGGTTTCAAAGGCCCTAAATAGGGTTCCGGAGCCCTAATTTGGGTCTCAAAAACCCTAAACAGGGTTTCAGTGCCCTAATTTTTGTTTCAAAATCTCTAAATAGGGTTCCAGATACGCATTTTAGCTCTATTCTGTCGAGTAAAATAGAGCTTTTTTGCATGTTTTAAAGCAAAAACATGTTTTTTGCACGTTTTTAATAAAAAATAGGATTTTCTGCACATTTTAAACCAATAAATAGGGTTTTATAGGGAATTTTTGCACTTCTGACAGGATTTTTACCGGATTTTTAGTCCTCAAAACCCTGTTTTGAGCCCAAAAAAAGGTCGCTAAAACCCACTTTTGGACACCAAAAAAAGGTCGCTGAAACCCCCTTTGGAAATAGTGCTGAAACCCTATTTTGGATCTGGAAAAAACCCCCCCCAGCCGAAAACCCAGCTACATGTATGATTCTGACACGATTTTGGCAAATCTTTCAAAAAGCAGCTTTCGCTTCTGAAAAATTCTGGCACTCTTTAGGCAATTCTTTCAAAAAGCAGCTTTCGGTTCCGAAGAATTCTGGCACTCTTTAGGCAAATCTTTCAAAAAGCAGCTTTCGCTTCCAAAGAATTCTGGCACTCTTTAGGCAAATCTTTCAAAAAGCAGCTTTCGCTTCCAAAGAATTCTTGCTCTCTTTTGGAAAATCTTTCAAAAAGCAGCTTTCGCTTCCAGAGAATTCTGGCATATCAGAAGAAAGCTTGAAATGCACTAAATAAATGGACCAAAATTACCATATTCTTATTCCTTCTATTTCCGATTAAAAACCCCAACAACACGGCAGTCCGTACATATCTACATACATATCTATATTACTGACACTCTTTTAAGCAATAATTTCTGATAGTAAAAGTTTCAGACCATACTTTCAAAACGCTTTTTTGTCTTTCAAGCAATTGTTTCTTACAGTAACTCTTTAGGCAGTTCTTTAAAATCAGTTTTGTCTTTCAAACAATTCTGTCAGACTGTAAACTTTTCAAATATTCCTCTATAAAGCAGTTTTCTGTTTTGATTCTTTCAAAAAACAGCTTTCAGTTGCAATTCACAGTAATCTGTTGTCAGTTTTTAAGCCACGGAACCAGCAGGACTTGGAATTTTCGGGCCAAACTTTCGCAATAGGTACTCAGTTATCTTTTTTTGTCATTGCCAACCGAGATCGGGCAGACATGTAAAGTGGGGGGTCGGCGGAATCGGCCAGCATGGTGTGCGTTGGACATCCCTATGACCCCAAACTAAAACCCTAAAACAGTTCCGCCCAACTCCATCTGGGTAGCCAGCAATGGCCATCGGCGGTTCTCTCTGATCCGGCCATTTTCCATAGTAAAACTCGAAAGCACACCAAACAAAAATGCATGTTTCTCCGGTGGGCTACCTCGCTCAGGCATGTGCTATGCAGCATTCGAAAGTTCACATCATGAGCTTTCAGAATCTGTAATAAAATTTGTGGCGATTTTTGTTGTTTCAAAAATAATCGATCCCGAAATATCGACTGATCACGATTTTGTCAGTTTTTACGGAAATGAGAGTTTCTCTGGGAGGCTATCTCGCTCAGGCATGTGCTATGCAGCGTTTGAAAGCCCACATCATGAGGTTTCAGAATCTGTAATAAAATTTGTGGTGATTTTTGTTGTTTCAAAAATAATCGATCCCGAAATATCGACTGATCACGATTTCTTCAGTTTTTTCGGAAATGAGAGTTTCTCTGGGGGGCTACCTTGCTCAGACATGTGCTATGCAGAGTTTGAATGCCCACCTTATGAACTTTCAGAATCTGTAATAAAATTTGTGGCGATTTTTGTTACTTCAAAAATAATCGATCCCGAAATAACGACTGATCACGATTTCATCAGTTTTTATGGAAATGAGAGTTTCTCTGGGGGGCTACCTCGCTCGGACATGTGCTATGCAGCGTTTGAAAGCCCACATCATGAGCTTTCAGAATCTGTAATAAAATTCGTGGCGATTTTTGTTATTTCAAAAATAATCGATCCCGAAAGATCGACTGATCACGATTTTATCCATGTACAGCATCTGACTAAAGTAGCTAAAAAAAGAAAATGGGATGACCAAATTGAGGTTTTCTGGTACGCCAAATTCATTGGCGTCGCCCATTTACAGCTAGGATCACGATACTTGATCGATTATCGATTTTTTGCTGTGCAGATGACCCAACTACACTGATGTTAGTAGTTTTTGGGCATTCCGATTTCAACCACGATGTTGGTTTAGAGATGTTTATATGTTGAAATCGGCATGCCCGAAAACCACTAACATCCTAGCTTTGTGGCCTCTTTAGTTGCACAACAAAAATCGATAATCAATCGAAATCGATTATTGAATTAAAACTCGATGATAGCTCTAAACCAGCATCGTGGTTGAAATCGGCATGCCCAAAAACCACTAACATCAGTGTAGTTGGGTCATCTGCACAGCAAAAAAATCGATAATCGATCAAGTATCGTGATCCTAGCTATAAATGGGCGTCGCCAATGAATTTGGCGTACCAGAAAACCTCAATTTGGTCATCCCATTTTCTTTTTAGCTACTTTAGTCAGATGCTGAAAACTGATAAAATCGTGATTAATCAATATTTCGGGATCGAATATTTTTGAAAGAACAAAAATCGCCATAAACTTTATTACAGATTCTGAAAGCTCATGACGTGGGCTTTCAACCGCTGCATAGCACATGTCAGGGTTGTATATTTTTCCGAAAAAAAACCTCGGCCTGTTTTTTTCCAGTTTTTTTTTCGGTTTTTTTCCGGTTTTTTCCTAAATCGCGGAAAAAAACTCCAGCCCAAGTTCTGAGTATCCTAGGCTGGTTTTATGATTCCTAACGCTTTCTAGCGCCTTCCTCAGTCTTGTTAGACCAGAAATACACGTGTTACATTGATATAAATCACGAAACAGGCATGAAACAGTGCCTGACAGGTTTCATAAATAACGCTATATGCAAATTTTCTTACAGCAGTTTGCATTTTTGTTTTTTCATGCCAAATTTGGTCTTTTTTGTTGTTTTTCTAACAGTTTTGAGTCAGTATGGCCTATTATACATAGCAAAAGTCCATTTTTTAAACGAAAAATGACGTAAATTGAAGCGTTCAGACGAAGAAATGCCTCAGTCCACTTTTTGAAAAAATTGAGTTCTACTCGGCAGCACAATCCCCTAACTATAGACATGGTCAATACAAATTATTTCATCTGAAAACATTTCATGTAACAAGTTACACCAACGCAATTGTTTAACAGTGCTCGAAATTCAGTTGAAGAAAAGCCTAAGTCCAAGTCAAGAGCCTCAATATTCACACCCAAAATTAAAATTTTGACCTAGACAGCTGAAAGTTGATACAGTAATACGTGTAGTATAGCCCAGTTCTCAAACCCTGAAAAAGAATCCCAGATTTGATGCTTCAATTCGAAGATACAGTAATCGGGCTGCTTAACGATTGGATCAAAATTTCGAATTTGATGTTCTGGCGTACTAACCGAATTTTGACTTAAAAATCGGGCGTTTTAGAGTACTTTTTGTCTACTTTAAGAAGCATCGGTCGAATTGCGTTTTTGGAGAAAAAATTTTTCGACCCCCTTCCAGCCCCAATAGCTTATCATATCTGTAACCCCTAAAATATATGCTCTATATTTCAGATTATTGTAGCGCTATCCTTCAACTACAGAATAGTGGCAAGAACGCTAGCGGACGCCTACAGGTTGTGGAGTAAATTAGCTAACGGCTGAAAATCACAAATTTTTCCATCATTTACTAAGGTTATAAAATTTTGAAATCAAATTTCTCATTATATAATCATTATTTAGCTGAAAATCACAAATTTTTCCATCATTTACTAAGGTTATAAAATTTTGAAATCAAATTTCTCATTATATAATCATTATTTAGACTTAAAAATCGGGGGTCTTAGAGATCTGATAGACTACGTAGTTCAAGAACTTTGATCGAATACCGCTTTTGAAGACTAAAATGGGCCTTGAGCCACCTTTTGGCTCCTTATTCTGGAATCTCTCAATGGGGGTTTTACATTTCAGATTATTGTAGCTCTATTTTTAAGCTGTAGATTGATGGCAAGATTGCTAGTCCATTACCCGGAGTTCTGGAAGGCAATCAAGCCTAGTAGTTATACTGCTCTCTTACTCTTACTGATATTTTTTTAAATTTGTGAATATGGACTTAGGCTGCTTTATGGTTTAGACCTTAAAACAGCCTAAGTCCACTATCACAAATTTTTAAAAATATGCAAATCAGGAAACATGTGGTAGCCCAAACTCAGGTGCAGAGTAGCACTGATATGGGCCTCTTTTGGCATAATACACTTTAGGCCATAGCATTTTACACAATTTATTTCAGGCTGGCCGAAAACTTTGAACGCGTTTTTCTCGTTTCATCTATTTATGGACTGAGGCATTTCTTCGTCTGAACGCTTCAATTAGCTATTTTTAGCTTGAGTTTTTTCCGCGATTTATGTTTTTTTCCGACCCTTAGGAAAAAAACCGGTTTTTTTTTTCGGAAAAAAACAGTTTTTTTCCGGTGTTTTTTTCCCACCTCACATCCCTGGCACATGTTAGAGCGAGGTAGCCCCCAGAGAAACTCTCATTTCCATAAAAACTGAAGAAATCGTGATCAGTCGATATTTCGGGATCGATTATTTTTGAAATAACAAAAATCGCCACAAATTTTATTACAGATTCTGAAAGCTCATGATGTGGGTTTTCAAACGCTGCATAGCACGTGTCTGAGCAAGGTAGCCCCCTGAGAAACTCTCATTTCCGTGAAAACTGACGAAATCGTGATCAGTCCATATTTCGGGACGGATTATTTTTGAAATAGCAAAAATCGCCAAAATTTTATTACAGATTCTGAAAGCTCATGATGTGAACTTTCGAATGCTGCATAGCACATGCCTGAGCGAGGTAGCCCCCCGGAGAAACATGCATTTTTGTTTGGTGTGCTTTTGAGTTTTACTATGGAAAATGGCCGGATCAGAGAGAACCGCCGATGGCCATTGCTGGCTACTCAGAGGGAGTTGGGCGAAACTGTTTTAGGGTTTTACTTTGGGGTCATAGGGATGTCCAACGCACACCATGCCGGCCGATTCTGCCGACCCCCACTTTACATGTCTGCCTGATGGCTGCCTGATTTCGGTTGGCAATGACAATTAATAAATCCTGAAAATCTGAACCAAATTCATAGAGAAATGACTGAGAACGAACTGTTCGAATAAACTCTCCTTCCTGCCGGAGGAGTGTCTAATGGCTACCAGCTTTACAACGAGCGAGCCGAACGGCGCCGAGAGCACACGCTTTAAGATGCAATTGCATCCTACACGCTTAACGAAAAGCTAATCTTATACCGGCAGCTAAGGCTAAAAGCATGTTGAAAGGCTAATTTTTCAAAATTTTCCCGCCCTTGGCCCAACCAGGCCTTTTCAAGCTACAATGTAGTTTAAAAAGTGAACTATTTTTTGCCGCCGGCCTTTTTTATGTTGAATTTTCAATGGCAGGAATGTGTAAATGATATTGTTTTAGTGCGAAACTACATTGTACTATAACAATGCACGAAAGCGCTCAACCGGCGGAAAATTTGGAAGAAGCTCGCAAAAAATGTCTGTCGAGCAGAAAATTTTTATCTACACAGAGGGACAGTTTTTCTACAGAAAAGTCGCCTGGCGATCTTTTTCTACACCAGTATGAATCCACCTTAAACGGTCGGTGTTTGTCGGCTGGAGGGGGAATTGGCCTTCTCCTGCATTTTTTTCGTTCGCTTGTAAAGGTCACTACTTGCGCAGATTAGTGTTTTTAGTGCAGATCGATTTTGGTAATATTTGTGTATAAAACGGCCCACAGTCCTAGTATTTGGACCTTTATTTTTTAATTGCGCTTACTCTGTGCCTAGGACAATTATCCATCCAGCTGCAGTTTCTGGTTAATGTACGTCTCTGCATATGAATTTTATAGCAAGTTTTCAAGGAGAATTTCCGGGGGTAAGCGGCCGTTAATCATTTAATTGGGGCGAAAAGACAGCGCGTAATCAGAGGCATTATGCAGGAATTAGTTGTTGGAGTTCAGCATTATAAACTATACGTCAAACACCGTTGTTTGATGCCATATACGTCATCCTTGATAGAGATTTGCAATTCTGATGCGCACCATCCAAAAGATTTATATTTGCACGAAAATTTTTTTGCCATCATCATCAGTGTTGCAGGCTGGAGGATTCTCCCAAATTTGAGGGGATTTTTTCCGATTTGGGGGCAAAATTTTGAATAGGAGGTTAGGAGGGGGAAAGTTTGGGGTGATTTTTTCAAAATTTGGGGGTTTTAGGAGGAATTCAATCCGTTCAATCTGGCCCAGATATTGGTGAAAATCATCAAATAATCTTCAGCATAAAATTTAAAATTCAAGAGGTTTTAAGCCAGGTAACCTTGTCAGGAGTGTCTAGGAAGCTACACGAATCGATTCTGGCTATTTTATACTCCTTTTTAGGTAGATCAAACAAAATTTGCTGCATAAACAGTTGAGTTTGAATTGCGCCATGAGCTATTTGATAGTGAAATGCCAACCAAAAATACTTTGATTTTGTTCAAAAGCAAAATTGCAGGTTTCTCAGCATTTTACAAGTACGCGTAAAATCAGGAACCGGCCCCAGATTAAAATAGATAGTATCTTCTTTAATGATCATAAATTATAAATTAACAAGTTGGTAATATGGATTCGGACCCCCGAACCCCCACCGAATTCGGACCCCCAGCCTGGTACGGAAAAATGGTTCTTAAGATTCGGAACCCCACCTCGGCCGTAGTTTAAATTTCACGAAAGTTTATTTGCAAAATTTTGGGGAACATTTTTGGACACATCGGTTTCGGTACGCGGACCATTCCCTCCATCCGCCGACCACCGTAACTTTTGGCCTCAATTTCAAGCTGGAATTCAACTTTCTTCCGGTACCAATTTTCACTTTATTTCTTCTATTTTAGTGTATGATCTCTGCTGTTCTTCCGGTACCAATTTTCACTATATTTCTTCTATTTTGGTGTATGATCTCTGCTGTTCTTCCGGTACCGATTTTCACTTTACTTCTTGTATTGTAGTGTATGATCTGTGCTAGTGCGTCTGGTCGCAAATTCTCTCTGGTAGATTGGAGTGCTGACGCAATTGTGTTCGGGCACTTTATACTTGATTCGATATTGCCATATGGTGTGTATTACATTTTTCCTTGTGTAGTGTAAGTACGATAAATCTTTATAAATACTTCGTTATTATTGGGTCTACATGCGCGCGTGCTACTGTTGCTAAGTAAATTTATTTGAAATATAATTTAATTATAATTTACTTGTACTAGTAAATTTCTAAAAAAATTAATTGAAATTATACTTATAATTTACTTAAGGCAAAAATTCACTTTTAATATAATTGAAATTATAATTTACTTACTAAATAATTTACCTGGATTAGTAAATTTCTAAAAAGTACAATTAAAATTATAATTACAATTTACTTAGCAACAGTAGCGCGTACGAATATACTACTGTACTGTGGAACCAATGTTATGCTCCTTTCGAGCGAAAGAGATACAATGTAGTCTCGGTTACTGTGTTCAACAACGGCATTTCAATTCCCCGATACTATCAGGGTTCGTGCCGGTCAGGGGATTTAAAATTTTGTCAGGGGATTTTGGGACTTATCAGCGGAAATTGCTGGCGTCACTACATAAAGACATGCATTCAGTAGGTTGTAGAAGCAGCAATAAAAGTGCATGTAATTCAGTCAATGTCGGTGCGTTTTAGAAGGGTAATTTTTCAAAAATTTTCTCGCATCGGTTGAACGGCCCAACCAAACCTCTTTAAACTACTACAACTGTTAGTTGTATGCTCAGAGTGCATTTCAAACGCAATTTTCAATATTTCCTCGCATCTGGTTGGGCAGGCAAAATCGGGGGAATGTCAGGGGATTTTGGATCACCAGATTGGCACGACCCTGACTATGATGAGTTTTAGATTCATATATACAGTAGTAGCTCCCTCGCTAGCAAAGATTTCTAGCACTATTCTTATTCAGATTTGATGTACTTTCAGTGGAGCTCAGCGACAGTGTGAAGAAGTAAGTTTTTTTGCTCTCCTACCTGCCGCATGGTATTTCTCATTATATTTCAATTATTTTTATCTGAGAAATACTTTGTCGTGCTCTATTTTTTTGCAAGTTTCTCTGTTTACTGCAATGCTCAATGTTGACCTTCCGCTTTAACTGTTACGCAGCTTTTTTACTCACCACCAAGTCAAGCATTTTTGACAATTTCGTTTATCTGATGCTTAATTTATTTCTATGACGTGCCGTTTGCTGGGAAATACGTTACGCAAAGTCATCACATAATGATCATATACGAACGAATTTACAGCGTTACAGTAATTGATAAAATCGGAGCTTAAAGAAACCGATTGCCGGCTCAATCCTACCTGGCAAGGCAAACTGCCTTATTAAATTTCACCCTAAAGGGTGATCCTAACTCTGAACCTGCACCCAGCTAAGCCTGAACCTAAGCATCAGCTTGAAATGAGGCCTAAAGTTAGGGTGGTCGGCGGATGGGGGAATGGTCCGTGTACCGAAAGGTGTCCAAAGGTGCCCTGAAATTTGCAAACAAAATTTCGGGAAAATTTAAACTACGGTCCCGGTGTGGGGTTCCGAATCCACAAACCGTTGTTTCCGTACCAGGCTGGGGGTCCGAATTCGGTGGGGGTCCGGGGGTCCGAATCCATATTACCAACAAGTTTTATTGATGAGGAGGGGCTGGTTTAAAAACATATAAGTACCGCTAGGGGACGCATCACTATAGGCACGCTCAGACATTGGCTAGCATTTCGGCTGAGGGGGGGTAGAATTTTCAATTCCTGAGGGGGCTTAGTAGCGCCTGAGGGGGCGGTAAGCCAAAAAGTCCGATTTTTGGCTAAAAACAAGGTTTTTTAACTTATTTTTCATTAAAAATACTTGCCAGAGAACCGGAGGGGGTCGGCAAAAGGCAAAAGGTAAAAAGCACCGTCGGGACCGTAGCACCGCAGCACCGTCGGTCTCATCGGACCGTCCTCCTGTTGCTCTCCTCTTCCGTTTTAAACGCCGTCTGCCGAAAAGCGGCCATTTTCCCCCACCGGTTCGATGAGACCGACGGTGTTACGGTGATTTAGGGATGCAACCGAATTTCCGTGTTGGGTAGTATGAACCGAATAATTCGGTATTTTCAGCTATTCGGTTTCGGTATTTTTGGTATACTTGGGTACTTCTACTTGTGGACATGCTGAATCCACCGGAAGATATTGTGTTGATGCATGAAGAGCGCCACTGGATTCCGCCGAAATTCGGACAGCAAGCCTGTTACTCTGGCCCTGACCGCTGCTATAAACTTATCATCCACGCCCGGTACGCATGTCTGCCCGAAAGGTAAGGTGCCCTGTAACACAAAAATCGGATTTTAACCTTTTTACATTTTTTTCCTTTGAGGATTATTACGCGTACATACAGTACATTCAGATACCCGTACGTTCGTTTGGACAGAATCCATGTGGAACATGATGTGTACTCTCGCCTGAACAGAAACGGCACGTGAGCGAGCGATTTGGATTCGTCTTCTAGACGTACAGTGCTGATTGATGTAAATATAGGCTAGCTGGTTGGTGCATGTTCGACTAGTGCAAATAGACTGAATGCGAAAGCAAAAGTGACGCAACTATGTTAGTCCGATTCGGATGTGTGTACTGTTGCCTTGTATTTCGTTTCTTCCCGCATGATCTAATTTTCCATTTGATAACTTGTCACCTTAGCTACATGCGTTGCATTATTAGTGGTGTTTGATGTAGTAGATAAACCGTAGCTGACCGATTAAGTCGGCCATTCTTTGGTATATCAGGACACAACGCGAAAGAGTTTAAAAACATTTGCATTAAAAGGAGGGTGTACCGAATAGTAGACTGTTAATTTTATTATCGGTTTGTGTCCAGCCAGAAAGGCGCCTTCGAGCTTTTCAGTTTAAAGTTATGCATAAAATACTTGTCACAGGCAAACTATTGCATAGGTATAGAATTGAACAAAATTCTTCATGTTATTATTGTGGTTATATGGATGATATATCCCACGCCCTTTTGGAATGCCCAATCGTTTCTCAGATATGGATTCAAATGGCACAGAGGTTTCAGCAGATAGAACAAGCTGAGACAGACATTAGCCCTGCTGCAATTTTGCTAGGTCACTCCAAGAAGCCAAACACTCAAAAATGGATGCGATTTGCCTTAGTTCTCAAATACATACTGTACGCTTGTAGAAGTACGAAAAGCATTCTTTCAATTGAATCTGTTCAGACTTACCGCAAAACTTAGTATTGTTAAATATGCTTTTGACCAGAAGCAAGATGATAACATAAGAAATGTTAGACAAGAGCAATACGAATTCGAAAAATGAACGGACAAATAGTGTTGCTTCAGTTATTTCAGTTGAAAATGCCCCACCCTATCGTAACTTGTGTGTTAATTGTTTGTTGTACTGTGTGCGTCCCAAAAATTTCGAACTTTGTATACTAATAATGCTAATATTAACAATAAAATTTCATTAAAAAAAGAAATGATAGTCGCAGTTGATGGAGAGGGCGAGACATCACTCAGAGCGTCTGTTGCAGTGGCGTACCCAGGATTTAAAAGGTTGACAATTTTTCAAAACAAGTTAATAAAAATTTTTGGCCCACAAAAACTCAATGCGTTCTTAGCACAAAATTAACAGTTCTAGTACATAATCTATTGGTTTCTCTGAATGTTTTCCAGCTATTAGGTCCGCCTAAGCTGGCAAGAAACAAAAGAAAACTGTTTCAGACAACCGCTTAAAGGCGTTGGCAGAATTGAGGCAAATTTTAACTCAATCAAACTGTGTAATAGCCAGTTACATAACCGAAAAACAGTGAGATTATTTCTATTTTTAAACATTTTGTGACAAAGTGCGTTAAAAAGCAGCAAAATATTGAGTTTTACACAGTTATTTTATTTGGTAGCAAAAATACCGAAACCGAATAGATGAAAATACCGAATTATTCGGTTCATACTACCGAGCAACACCGAAATTCGGTTGTATCCCCAAATCACCGTAGCACCGTCGGTCTCATCGAACCAGTGGGGGAAAACGGCCGATTTTCGGCAGACGGCGTTTAAAAACGGAAGAGGAGAGCAACAGAAATACGGTCCGATGAGACCGACGGTGCTACGGTGCTACGGTCCCGACGGTGCTTTTTATCTTTTGCCCGGCAAAATCGTCTCGGGGTGGGGGGTCTGGCCGAAGTCGGGTGTGGTGTGGGGCAGACCCCCAGACCCCCTGTTACATGTATGGTTTACCGTCTGTTTAAAGATAAAGAACGTACTAAAATGCGATAAATGCGTGCTATCATTTAAGTGTTTTTGGTGTTCCGCCTGTCTAATAGGACCATAAATCGCTTAGTTTCCAAAAAACAAGTTAAGACTAGACGATTTCTGACGCTTATTATATACTGCAACTGATTTTTACTGTGCTCATTTCATTTCTTATTTCGTAGTGTGAATGCTCTGCTTATTATGTCTTATTACAGACGCCTTATTTCTTACTTCTTATTTCGTAGTGTGAAATTGATTGAGCAACTGAAAAGTTACAGGCTTTCCTTCATATTGCAGTCTGTGAGTAGCAGAAAGCAATGCAGGGAGCGTACGTGGCTGCGCCAGGAGCTCAGCCTATGATGCGAGCCGGTCAGCCGCCGGTCGGGGTTCAGATGAGTCGTGCCAACACGGTGCCAGTGATGGCCGGCACCAAGCGAGCCAACATAACCGCCGTGCCCACTCGCAACGGCGGCCCCAGCAAGAAGAAACGGAAGTTGGGAGACAAAATCATTCCCACGCAGGTACTCACTGCTTACATGTACATCAAGAATATTCCTTATGTACATGGGGGTGCCCCGGCAGGGGGCCGAAAATAATAATCTAGCAAACGTTGCCAGAGGCTGCTAAAAAGCTTCAAAATGCGTTTTTAAGCCACAGAAAATTAGCCTTTTTGCACCCTTCCTCCAGACAACTACGCACCAAGACTGAAATTTTGAAAAAAAATTGTGTTGCAAATCCGCTTTTTTTGGGCATTTTTGCCAAAAACTTTCGCGTCAAACTTTTGAGCCTCGTAGTAATTCAGTGCAATTCAATTTGCAACGCTTAAAAACAGCTAATTTTAACATCCGTATTTGAACCGGAATTAGCGCTTTATTGTGTTCTTATTTTTATTCGAATACATAAATGGGCGAAAAAATGGGTTGGGGTAGTCAAAATCCGAAAATTTGGTGGTGTGCCTGCCGGTTTCGGGGGGTCGCGCCGATTTTGGTGGATGGGGTCAGGAACAAAAGTCGGCTTCAGGTGGGTGGGTGGGGTCGTTTGGGAGGGGGTCGGGCCCAAGTTGGGGGGTGGGCAACCCCCGGCCCATGTATGCCCCAACCCATTTTCCGGCCCATGTATGATTATGCCACCTGTTGCGTGCAATGTAAAATGATTCTGGTGTGGTGTAGGTGCGAGAGCTGGTGCCTGAGTCGCAGGCGTACATGGATCTGCTGTCGTTCGAGCAGAAGTTGGATGCCACCATTACTCGCAAGAAGATGGACATTCAAGAAGCTCTGAAACGACCGATGAAGGTGAAGCGACGACTGCGCATCTACGTCTCGCACACGTTCTACGCCGCCAAGGATGCTGAGGTATTTGGATCGGTCAGCTATCTGTATGCTTTTTCTCTGGTCCGAATTTGGCTTCGTTCTTTTTTCTCGCCAATAAACAGTACTACTGATTGGGAAAGGAGAAAAGCCTCAAACTCCGTCCATGATCGGCTGTTTGTTTAATAGCAGAAAATCCTGTGCTGTGTCTTCTCAACCGGCCAAAAATTGTATTTGATTCTCGTGCGGTACCTGGAAAGTCAGGTTGTCTGGTGTTTGGTCAGGGAAAATTGTGCAGGGAAGGGGCAGGGAATTTTGCTCTTCAAAAGCCGCAGGAACCCTGTCTAAAGCCAGTAGAAAATTGAAATCTAATCATGATGCAAGTATCAAGATTTTTAGGTTCCACCCAATCAGTATTAGAGTTGGGTATTTGTAGACTTGTAAAAAATGTTGAAATGTCAAAAAAGCTTTTTATGGAAATTTTCCATTTCAAAATTTTTTCAACTTTTTTCCATGCATGAAATATAGCTTGTAGGAGACGCAAGGATGCATCAGAAGCAACTTTAAATACAAAGCTGATAGTTTGGTTCAAAGATAGTGTTACAGCCTGAGAGTCGACATTCTACCTGAAGCATTGCTCACAGTCTGGCTGCTGCCTTCAAAACCTATTTTTAGGCTTAGAATATGCGCGAAATTGATAGAACTGCACTGCTAATGTATATATGAGGCTAAATTCAGATATTTCCCCACAAAATATCCATACCTTGAATAAAATATAAATTTTTCGAAAAAGCTTTTTTGAAAAGTGCCTAGCAAGCAGCATTACTAGCTATCGAGATAGAAAACACCTGAGTAGTGTAACGGTTCAAGATGAAGAGTAATTAAAATTATCATGTTAGACAATGGTTTAGTAGGTAGTTGTAGAAGGAGGGAGAGGATGGTTCAGTTCCGATGTGGGAGTTGCGAGTGGAGGGTCGGTTGATGGAGGAGCATCAGCAGATGGCGGGGGCAGGCAGCAGTGCTGGTCAGACAGCCAAGACCGAGACTGCCAAGCAGGCGAAACGAAAGTTCAGCAGCTTCTTCAAGAGTCTGGTTATTGAGCTGGACAAAGACATCTACGGCCCCGACAACCACTTGGTTGAGGTATTGCACTTTCTCTCCTCTTCTCTTTGTGTAGCTCGTTCTATCGCCAAAAATTTATGAAACTTTCAGAAGGTTTAAAAATGGCCCAAGAACATGCATGGGTCGGAAAAATCCGGAGGGGTGTATGTGGTTTTTCGTTGGGGGAGGTGGCGTCTGGAGAGTATATAATTGCTTTCTTTACCCAAAGTTTGGAGGGGGCATATGGCCGCTTGAGGGGGTAACCCCATGTATGCCCAATAATTTTAGTGTTTTTCTATTTTTTGTTAGTGACTAAATAAATAAATATAACTGGGGTAGTTTTATGCCCACCGATTTTTTCTGGAAACCACTTTTTCTTACAATTTCAAATCGTGGTGGCAGACCAACAGATTGTGAAAGGAATGAGCGATTAGAAACGAACGCTTGCTGAAAGATGTTGCGTGTTTCAGTGGCATCGCACGCCGCAAACCAACGAAACCGACGGCTTTCAAGTGAAACGGCCCGGCGATCGGAACGTCAAATGCACCATTCTTCTTCTTCTCGACCACCAGGTTCCTAGTTACAGTAATTGGCGTTGTCTGTAAAAGTGGGGCTGGCTGACGAAGAACCTGTTCACACGGGTTGACACCAGGCATGGCCTACACAGTTAGTGTAGTGGTTTAGGCCGCATAGCCACTCTGCGCGACGTCGTGCGCTCATCCTCTCGGCGCGGCAAGTTTCTTGCCGCAAACAGTTGGTGGTCGGCGCAAAGCTCCACCCAGGCCACCGAAAGCTGGTGACAGCTAGTAGGAACCGACTGGATCTTCCTAAGCACCGAAACCGCTCCACAAAGCCTGCCGCGTTGGAGGAGAAGGAAGATCTACGATGTCAGAAGCTGTCTGAGAAACCAACTATGCTGGGAGCCCTCTGGCATACGGGGTACCAGCGGCCGTCGGGAGCTGTCACCATCATGGCATCGACACGCCGGGCGCTCTCTTAGTGACCGGCACCCAGTAGCATGGCTAGGAGTGGCTGGCTTTGAAAGAAGGAAAACATCCGAGATGACGAATCACGGGGGTAGCGAAATGGACCACGAGTTTGATCGTAGGCCGTTAAGACCCCGCTCATCGTATCGGATCAGCCAGGCATGTGCCTCACGATTAACCTTATGTGTAATTGAATTATCGCCCCAAACCGTTTTGCCCAGCCCGCCATGGTTTGCCCACAGCGACCCCAGAAATTCGCTCGGCGCGCAACCAAAAATTGATCAATTTGCTGGGCCTCAGAAATTTCCTCTTTCCTTGGAAGCACCAAGCCTAGAAGCTGACTATTTTGTTGAATTGCAGAGGCGAATTTTTTACTTCTACCACCCCGGGTGGAATTGGTGCTTTCTAAAACGCTGCTAACCACTAATTTAGACTTCTGTGCACTGGCAACCGCGGCAGCGTCTGTGGCAGTCTAAATAGTCTTTTCAACTGATTCTTGCTTTAGCCGATGAAGTTCAAGCTGAATCCTCGCCTTTCCAAAGTGCTGGGCCTACATACCGAGACCAGACCTAAGATTATAGAGGCCCTCTGGCACTACATCAAGACGCACCGCTTACAGGACGCCAACGAACGCGACCACATCAACTGTGACGGCTTCCTACAACAGGTATATTCTATTTCCTTTACTACAGTCATCAACCCGTTAACACCGTTTATTGGTTGTTTGTTTTTGAGGTCCACTGACCACTGACCTTTCGGACAGCTCGGGAAACCGCTCATACATGGGCAGCAGGGGCTACGGGTGGGGTTTACCTCTTCCCCTCGCCGGCCAATACTACCCGCTCGGCCGGTCATACCCCCTCCCAGACCCCCTCCCAGAGGGAGAAAATTTACACTTATTTAAGGCAAAATAGGCGTTTCTTGGACGTCTTGTTCCGGGACTCCGGAGATCTCCAGACCCCATTCCGGATTTTTCCGGCTATTTATGAAACCCCCGCGCTTTTAAAGGGTCTTTCAATGGCTAGCCCTGCCTACAAACAACCCTCCCCCTTGCTGCTGCCATTGGGTTTGCTTCTTAGGCAGTGCCGGTTCGGTTCCCAGTTACCTTCTGGTCATCACAGGCTTTCGGCGTCTTTGGTTGGTCTAACAAAACAACCCCAAATCTGCTTGGTTCGCGTGCAGGATTGGTCCGGCCTGTAGTTGGACGGCGTCTCAGTCTAATCGGCTGTTGTTTAGTGTTTCGGCTGTCAACGCATGCGTTTCATGGAAATTCCCCAGCGACTACACGGACTACTGCAACAACCCGACCCCATCGTCATCAACCACGTGATTACGTAGGTGACCTTTGCAACCATACACTCTGCCACTTAACGCCCTTTCTGCTACCGACACCATATATAAATAACTAGTGTTCCGACGATATCAAAACTTTACGATGTTCGATATCGATATCGATGTTTTCAGCTCAATATCGATCGATATCGATATTTATAGTTATGCAAGAAAATCTGAAAATTTGACAGAGCAAACTGCCGTAGCTGCTTATCAGTCAAGCACTGATGCAATCATATCAATTAAGCAGAGAATGGCAGAAAAGGTAGTGGCCCTTCAGAAGCCCTTCAATGAAAAGGTTGATCTCTCAGGCCAATGCCCCACCCTCATTAGACATAAAAGAGCTCAGACAGAAGAGCGTATTTTAACTTATTTTAATGACAAATAAGCCAAAAAGCTTCACTTTAGTAAAAAATCCGACTTTTTTGCTTACCATCCTATCAACCACCCATCAGCTCGGCGGTACCCCCTCAGGATTTGAAAATTTGGCACCCCTCAGCCAAAATGCTAGCCATGTCTGCTTCTGCCCTCCTGCTTCAAGTGTGTGGAGTGAGCAGCTCTTCAGCGTTGCCACAGACATTTATGAACCTCAGCGTTGCTGTCTAAAAGCTGAAAATGTTGAGAAATTGATATTTCTGAGAGCTATCATGCCACTGTTAGATTTTTACTGTACCATCGATTTCTGAGTTGTCTAGTAAAAACTGTTTTTTATTGTTTTTCAGAGAAATAAACTTGGTGTCAGTTTTGTTTTTTCTTCTTTGCCGCACACAAAAACATCGAAAATATCGATGCGAAATTTTGCGATATCGATATCGATATTGGAAAAAGGGTCGATATATCGACTTTTCGATATCGATATATCGTCGGAACCCTATAAATAACTATTATAATTAGAGTGCGAACTGGTATTGGGTATTGGGGTGTTTTCCAGGTATTGGGTATTGGGGTTTTTACCCCCCAATACCCAATACTAATTGGGACAGGTAAAAATAGAGAAAAATCGATGTTAACCTGAAAAATTGATCTGAAAAAATCGAAAAAGTTGATCGATGATTCGGTTTAGGAAGCTGTTTTCGCGTTAAGGAGCCATCCATCCAAAATCCCAATTTTTCGGGGCCCCTTTTCCCCAAAATCGCCTTGCGTCGTTTCTTGGGAACCCCTTCCCCCTAAGGCGAGGTCGTTTTCGGTTTACCCCCCTACAGAAAAAAGTACATACAGTACTGTCATATTTTCTTGTTACCATACTACAATCAATTGAATATATCGTTACAACCACTCTGGGAAGCTTTTCTGTATGTAGAAAAATTTGACAGAATATAATTAAAATGAAAATAATACAATCAAAGTTCCCTAAAATTCCGAAAAAAGTGACGTCGTTTTTTACTAAACCCCTCCCCCTCCTGGTGCGTCGTCTATCGTCGCATTTCAGCCGACCCCCCTCCCCCTCTGGAAGGACGTCGTTAATGGACGGCCTAATCAACTAAACGTTAGTAGAATTTCCTAAAGTGTACGCTTTTCTAAGCGCTACATCGGTAATTAATAAAAATGGTGACATTTCTATTGTCACCGTAATGTGCCTGTGCCGTACACATGGCTATTGTGGTGGTGCACACAATTTCCGGCAGAGTTCGGAAAAAATTCGCCGGAAGTACCTAAGAAACACGACTGATTTACGAAACATTAAGTACCAAAACTGATAATTTCTGTTAATTTTACGCCCAAAATGGCTTCTAAATCCTTTCTGAAAGGCTAATTTTTTCAAAATTTTCTCGCCCTGCTTGGGCAGCGGCCCAACCAAGCCTTTAAAAATTTTAATTGCCGTGCCAAAAATCTTTTGTACACAACTGGAATGTACCTGTCCAGTGAAATGCAATTTTCGGCCCAGCTACGCAAGTATTAGGTATTGGGTATTGGGGGTCTCAGGTATTGGTATTGGGTATTGGGGTATTGGGTTTTCTAGGTATTGTTCGCACTCTAATTATAATGTACATATTGGTACCGGCAGACACCCATCGCCATGGGTAGGCGTACCATAGCTGTGGCCGGTTCCATATATGGTGACGGTACCGTTACCACCACAGTCCCGGAATGTGTAGGTAGGTACCGGTACCATAAACGGTGTTAAGTGCCAAACTGTTATAGGCTTCAAACCTACGTCTCTAATCAGCCATTCCGACGCTGTATCGATATTGAAAGATCGATATGTCGACCTTTTTCTAATATCGAAAAGGCGATATTTCGCATCGATATTTTCGGTATTTTTTGTGCGGAAAGGAGAAAAGAAAACAAAATTTTCGCTGTGTTTGTTTCTCTGGAACAGTACAAAAAGCAGTTTTTCCCAGACAACTCCGAAATCGATGGTTTAGGTAGGTTGGTCGTCGGCCGGCCACAAAGAAGCCACTGAGTCGGGTACTGTAAGAGTTTAACGTGATGGTGTTCAGCAGAGCACACTGGATTTTTCTTCTTTTCTGATTTTTTTGTGTTTTCATATGGTGTTTGCTTCATTCATGTAGTCATGGAAAGTCATACAAGTACTAGGGGGGTTGGGGTTTCTCTGATAAGAGCGAAGGCTAAAAGATCGGTCTGCTCAAGCTAAACCTGCAAGTAGTATAAGCTTCGCTTTTTTTGGACAACCTCTTAACGCAGAAAATCAGGCGTTCGCCTCTTCCTCTGTCTACTTTTTTGACTATAAGAATCGTTAGTGATAGCCGCAAAAAAGTCAGAGAAACGACTAAACCAAATCTTCACTCGAAATTTGCTTTTTCGTCTGGGAAAGTGACAATAAAACGCTCAAAACCGGACACTTTTGTTTTGTGGGTTTCGTTTCGTTGTGTTCAGAAAGGTACCTTGGCAGCTGGCAGTCCGATTTCGTTTAAGAAACTGGAGGAAACCAATATAAAGACAGCCGAGAAATCAGTTGAGGCGAAGCTAATATAATATATGATAATGGCTAATATATAGTATTGTAAGAGTTGTCTGCACTGATCTACAGTAGCTAGTAGTACCTGTCGACGTTTCGGATGAAACGATATGTATGTATCGTAGGGAGAAACTGAATTCCGGAATTTCGAATCTCCCTAGTGAAATTCCCCCGTCTCTCCCTGGGGTTTTGGGAATCTATTCCCTCACTCGCTAGGGAGATTTGTAATCCGGCCTGAATTCTATGCAGCAAAAGATCTAAATTCTGAAGCTTATTGGAAAGGGTAATTGATTGACTGTTCTGAAGCTGTCTATCCTTTTTAGAGTGGACCAGAATGACCCAAAGAAAACAGCTTGCTACGATATTGATGTGGAGATTGTGAGTGGTTCTCTTCTTAACTGACTGACTGACTGACTGACTGACTGACTGACTGACTGACTGACTGACTGACTGACTGACTGACTGACTGACTGACTGACTGACTGACTGACTGACTGACTGACTGAAATTGTGGTGATTACAGGAAGATCCGCTCAAAGTGCAGATGTCTCACTTTGCAATGGGTCAGGCGAATGCGAATGAAATCGCTGCGCTCGATCATAAGGTACGCCTCTGGGACTGCCGCATTTTCACTTTTTCTGTCTTTTCGAAAGGACGATTTTCCGGCAAACGTTTTGCTTTTTTACTCAGTTTTAAGCAAGATTATAACTGAATCGATTTCAAAGCGATTTTTAGTAGAATTGTACTTGGCGCTCCGTCTATCTATCCGGGCTTTGCTGTAACTTTTCCGTTTGTCAATTAATTGCGCTGCAACTTTAACATAACATGTACACAAGCATACCTGTACTAAGTTATAAAATGAATGCGTTCTATGGCAGCTATCGATTTAGATATACGAAACGGTCGACCAGATAAACGAGTGGATGTTGCGCCGCGACTTCTACCTCAACTTCGCCGACGATCCTCAGCAGTTCATTCAGAAGTGGCTCATCTCTCAGACAAAAGATCTGCAGGTTTGCTACTACTACTACTACTACTACTCATACATGGGCCGGGGGGTAAGGGGGTATACCCCTCCCCCTCGATCGGCCATACCCCCCACCCACCCCCCCCCCTCCCGGAGGGAGGAAATTTTCGCTTAAGGCAAAATAGGCGTTTTTTGGTCTTTTTTTGGGGGACCCCCCTACCCCCCTCCGGATTTTCCCGGCCCATGTATACTACTACTACTACTGTTTTTCTTGCCTATTTCACACTGGCACTTAACGCCCTTTATAGTACCGACACCATATGGTACTGCTACCTTCGCAGTGGTACCATGGGGCACCATATGGTACCACCACAGTCCGCGAACGTCGGGGTACCATTATGGTGCCACTAGCCTAGGTACCGGTACCATATATGGCGTCGGTACCATAAACGGAGTTACGAGCTAGACTGGTTTAGGCATAACTCCATAAAAGTGTGGGTTCAGTAGGTTGTAGAATCAGAAATAAACACTACCAGTAATTCAGTCTTGTCTTACCAGGGCGTTTTAGAAGGCTAGCTTTTCAAATTTTTCTTACAATGATTGCGGAATCCCCAACCCAACCAGACCTCTTGAAACTACCAAAACTGCTTGACAATCGGGTTTCAGATGTTATTGTAAAGGGTACCACTGTTCGTTTGTCAGGAACGAGTATGTACAGTAATTGCAAAAAAGAATTGAGCCGATTTTGGAACAGTTCCGAATTCAGATTTATTCCAGTTCGGAACTCTGCTTCAGTTCCGATTCCGATTCTTATTCCGATCGGAGCCAAAAATCTGGTTCCGCTCTATTACTAACTACTAAAGTAAACCAGGAGTGTCTTTTCAGACGATGACCGAAGTCGACGGGCAGCCGGAAACCGAACGAACTGCCGATTTCTACCACCAGCCGTGGCTGCAGGAGGCGGTCTTTCGCTACTTCTACAGCAAAGTAGGCATTGCATAATAATCTACTCGATATGCTTTGTCCCGTCAGTGCATATTATGTAATTTGTTCAGATACAACAGAAACGAGCCGAGTTGGACCAGTCGATGAACGTCAGAAACAACTAAATTCAAATAATTCTCTTTGGCATTGATCTGTCTGTGCTCTTGTTGCAACCACCGTTGTTGGACTCAAACAAGTTTTTGAGGCTACAAAAAGGTTAGGGAGGGAGGTGACGAATTTTGGTGTCTGATCGGTCAGGGAAAATTTTGGTCATTTGAAGGCTCATTTAAATTTCTCGCCGCTTCAAACTTCGAATTCCTTTTTGTGAAGGCTAATTTTAAAGGAGTGGTGGTTGTGCAGCGGCCGAACTGGCAACTTAGCAATTTTACACAACCTTGTGCAAAATCCTGGGTGCGATGCTGGGTATTGCGGTACTGTAATTGCACGGAGGATTTTTTTTATACCAACAATTGTTTAACATTTAAAAAAATAAAAAATTGTAGCAACTGTGGTTGTGTCTTGTGTAAGTCTTACGTACTCTTGTTCTGTCTATAGTGGTTACGCCTGTATTATCGCTTGTATTTGGCCAATGCCCTTTATAAATGTGAATGCAATCAATATACTTTGGCAACTTATATCAAAATGACAATCAGTCAGAAATAGCCAGTAAGGAGTAGCCACTGCTCTCAGATTCAGTGAAGCCAAGTCTTAACTCGTTCATCAGTCTTCTACACTGCCCATTGAGTCTGCGCTTTGAGTCGATCTCGTACTGGTCAAATTCAAAGTTGTCGGGGATTTCCTGAGCTTTGTACTTGGCTTCCAGAACCATTTCCAGTTGCTGTTGCGGTGGTTCTTTGCACTCAAATAGTCGTTGCTTCTCATAGTAGGGGCGATGGAAGCTAACTCTGGTCCGGCAGTTTGGGTATCGGCGCGCGAAGTCAGTTAGCAGATCGAAGCACGATTCTCTGGTGTCTTGCCGCGAAAAGCAAGGACTATTCTCGGTCCAGATTTCTAGCTTGGGAGCTCTGAATTGTAGAGACCAGAACGGTTAAATCAACTGTTCTACATAACTACGTATGTACAGGGTGCGTAAAAACAACCCAGCTGATATTTTACTGTGACATCTCAACCGATTTGAATGAATCTTTTTTAATGAAACACAAATAAACTATTGACAGACTGGTTTTAAGATACTCTGCTTGGTTCCTGAGATATTTGTCCTCAAAATAAAATCAGAGATTTTGGTAATGAACAGCAGCGATTTTTATTATTCTGTTGCACTTCTTAATAAAACAGATTCCTAACTGCTAAGGGTTAACGTCATGAGGCTTTACTGGTGACACGCAGGCTCGGTTTTCACCAGTAAAGTCTCATTTAGCCCCTAGAAGTGGGAATCTGCTTTATTATGAATTGCAACGGAATCGCTCTTGTTCATTGCCAAAGTCTGTTTCGACTTCGAGTGTAAGTACCTCAGGAATAAGCAGAGTATCTTGATAAAATTTTCACCATTTTTTCAAGAATTTATTCATCTTTCGTTTAAAAAAGGATTCATTCGAATCGGTTGAGATTTACGGTTGCTACAGCAAAAAGTCTGCTGGGTTGTTTTAATTACTGGTTGTTCATTATCAAAATCAGTGTTTCAAATTTGATGACAAATATCTCAGGAACCAAGCAGAGTATCTTAATGAAAATTGCACCAATCCGTCAATAATTTATTCGTCTTTCATTCAAAAAGATCCATTCAAATCGGTTGAGATTTGCGGTTGTCACAGTAAAATACTGTATCTTGTGGGTTGCTTTTTACGCATCCTGTATGTGTGTACCCGCTATCGAAGATGTAGAAATCACAGTAGTACTTGACTCTCTCTAATAGATGTTCCACTAAATGTTGCTCCAGCTGCCCGCTCTCCAAATTTCGGTAGCAGTCGGTGCCCTGCAAAACGCAAATACACAAAACGATTATAGTAGAAATACCGTAAAAACTTCGAATAAAAGCGCACGCTCCAATAGTAGCGCTCTTTACGGACAGCCAGAAAATATAGACGCGCACACTCTAATAGTAGCGCCCTTCTTATAGAGAATTTTCTTTGATTAGCTTGCAAACATTAGTCAGACTAAAACCCATACAAATGTATAAAGATTGATTGCGTTTAAGACAAAATACCCTGTTATTTTCAGAAAAATGAGGATACTTGAGATGGCCAATGTAGCATTGAAATAATAAACGCGCATGCTCGACTCACTCCAATAGACACATACACCATTGAAAGCTTACCAAGCTGCCCTCAATTATATCAGGTTTGCCAGTGAGAAGCATCGCGGGACTAGTTAGACGATAAGCTGCAGCCTGGGGCGGACCGCGTCGGTTAAAGGGAATTTTGGCACAGGCTAAAACTCTCAAATGTTCGGCCGTTTTAGCTTCCTCTGAATAGTGGTTCTGTGAAAGATTCTAAAAAATAGGCACAGATTGTCGCAAATCCTACACACATACAGTGCCGTATCAGGTACCTACCTCTGTTGCTGGTGCAGAATTTGACGACGAACGTTTGGTACCTATAAACAGTGAGAAATGGAATTGCATGTCAGAAAATATATAGTAAAATAGAAAGTGTTCGAACTTCGTTGGCCCATAAATTCTCGTGGTTTAGCGAGTGGAGCAGAGAGGAGGCGTTGAGTCGGCGGATTATAAAAGACTGCCGAATTTCTGTGTGTTTGTTTAAACTGAAAGCCGCCGAAGACAAGTGGAGATGGCAGTTCTCGTAGGTTCGGTGCCGTCCAACAGCTGCCTTGTGTACAGAAAAAGCAGCCACTACCGCTATCGGCAAAACTCTGTTTGTTTGTTTGTTTGTTTGCTTCTTTGCAACCACGGTAGCAGTTGCACATGCGCCGAGAAATTCTGCTTTACCTTGCAGCTCACCTGCACTTTAGTGGCTTGTCGATAGTTCCGGTTTTTTGCCGATGACCTTATCTGATAGTTTTGGGCATCGGCAATTGTTATCCGATAGCTATTGGGAACGTCTTTTTCCGATAATTATAAACCGGTGTTACAGCGGGTTATAAAGCTAAATATGCGGGCACTATGCATGTTTGTTGTACATTGTATATAATTGTTTTTCGCAGATATTTTCTCATTCAGATTAATATATGTATATCTCGTAGAGAGAAACGGAACATAGAGGGATTCGGAGTCTCCCTAGGGAGATTCGGAATCCGTCCCGCGCCCAATAAATGGTCACTCGAGCTGTTCTTGCTCATTGCCCTATTCAACTTGAAAATTCGAAGCCCAGTAACAATACTATACTCTGTACAACAGTACACTTTACAGAGACTACGAGACCGCTAGTTTTATGGAATTTAGCAGTAAAACTATGAAAAAAGGTGAAAAACGTTCCAAAATGGGTTTTTAAATAATGTTTTATTATTTTTCAACTGTCCTCATCTCAAAATCTTGCTTTACTTGAATTGATTTTCAATATTCATAATTATTTGGTTCTTGATCCAAGTTTTTCTTTATAGAAACTGTACTTAAATAAATGCTAAGGCGTTGCCTTTGCTGAACCAAAATAGGCGTCCAGAAAATTGAAAATACATTATATGGTAAATCGAGCTCAGATAATTCGTTCTCGCTTTTCTCGGTATATCTCAGTATTTTCTCGGTATTTCTCGGTATATCTCAGTATTTTCTCGGTATATCAACTAGGTGTGGAGCAGAATGACGCTGTAGGTACTGTATTTCAAGAAACGACAGACTCACTTGCAGAGATCACAAACAGCCAACGGTACAAAGTAGACGGCACTTAGAGCGCACACCAATATCAAAGGAACCTGATAACTTTGCAGCAGATCCACTAAAAGCCCCACCAAGACCGGCCCAACAAGCGCGCCGACTCCCAAAGCCATTCCGGACACGCTTAAAGCGGTGTGCAAATTCTGATTGTCTACTTTGTTAGCTATAACAGCAGAAGGCAGCCCAAATACGCCTCCGAAGCAAAAGCCACTGAGACAACCAAGTGAAATTGTTACAGCCGGCCACCGGGCTACATAGACGAACAAGAGAGATTGAAATAATCCGCAGAGGCTGCAACAGACGCACCAAATCAGCAGTGGAGAGTGGAAATAGCTGGAAGCTAACGAAATTAGTAGTCTTCCTACAAGTGCACTCACAGCTAGTGTACTTAACGCCAGTGCTAGCTGGGTTATGTCGAGCCCGAATTCTTTTATAAGCGGCCCGAAGAAGGTGTAGAAGGAAGAGCAGTTGAAAGCTGAGACCAGCACTAGGCCGAAAATGGTTGCCACGAAGCAACCGTTCTTCCAGAGAACTGGCCTTTTGGCTAGTTCTGACTTTTGACTGGTTGAGTCGGGTGATTGGTGATGCTTTAGTTGAACTGGTAGCAGCATTGAGGCGGGTAGAAGGTGCAGAGCCAGGGCACCGTTGATCAACAGCGTCTGTCGCCATGTGTACGTCTCCAGTAAGTAACCAAACATTGCCGGCATTAAGGCGCAACCCAATGCTACACCTAAAATACCGTATAGGGACAGTGGTGAAAGATTGTGATAACTTAGAGTAAGTGTTTTGTGCATACATGTAACAGGGGGTCTGGGGGGTCTGCCCCCCACCCAACTTAGGCCAGACCCCCCCAGATGGGGACCCCCCCCGAGACGATTTCACCGACCCCCCCTCCGATTTTTCTGGCAAGTAAATTTTCGAGCAAATTTTTGCAATTTTTTACACTTTCACACACAAAAATTGCCAAAATCGCCTGCAAAACAGCACTTTTTAGCTGTATTTCAGCCCAAATTAGCGATTTTTGGCAATTTTTAGCCAAAAATGCGATTTTTCTCGATTTTTGAGCGTTTTTTAGTGCCCACCCCCCTCCCCCAAAATTTTGGCTCAGACCCCCCCGGTCGGCGCCAGACCCCCCCAACCCCCTCCCCACATCGGCGGATGACCTGTTACATGTATGGTTTTGTGTATTGAGTTGCTGCACGTGTGAGTGTTTTTGTGTGTTTGCATAGACTAAATAGTCAAAAACTTCCAGTTTCACTAATTAGGCGGTTTCAAAGTATCTGTATACCTGCACTGCACACACCGAATGCTTGTGTTCTATGACGCTGAGAGCTGAAAAGGTTGGATACCACGAAGAAGTGAGTGGAATAGAAGACGTTGCTTATTAGACCTAGAATTCACTGAATCTTTCCTACCAGCAGAGATTAGTCACAACTGTTTCTTTACCAGCCGCCACTCCAAGGCAGAGTAGAAGGAGCAGGAAGCTGACGCAGAAGCTGCTGATGATGAAGAGGAAAGAGAAGAGAAAGCTGCTGATTGTGCAGACGCGGCGACATCCATATTTGCGCATCAGCATTAGACTTAGCGGCGCTGAAATTTACCAGCTCCTACAGTACAGTGTGCACGCTCATTCCTACGTATAAACTACTGTGGGCAGCTATTGAGAAGGATTAAATAAGGTATTTTTGTTAAGAAAAAAGTGTTTTTACACCAATAAAACCTGTTAAATTTAGGAATATTTCTGCAGTGTTATTCGTCAACCGTAAATTTAGAATTCGTAACGTAATTCGAAACGTTAGGGGTTTCTGCTAACGGCTCATTTCTGTCGTCAAGCTTCCTGTGACATGTTGTGGCTTATTAGAGGGCTTTCAGCCGAGCTTTTTAGGAGGGGCGAAAGGGGGTCGAATTATTTTTTCTTAAAAAACGTTTTTCGACCAAACATTCTTGATTTCCGCTTAAGGTTACCTATAAAGCCCAACTTTTGAGTCCCAACTCTCATTAATAAGGCAGAAATTCTAGTTGAAAATTTTAGTCCGCCGTAGTAAGCAAAAAAGTTGTCAGCACAAAAAAATTTGTTTTAAATAAAATTTAACAAAAGTTTCTTAAAGTAGTGTAGAAGTAGTACTCTAAAACACCCAATTTTTAAGTTCGAGTTCGTACTATAGTCCTTGCCAAAAAAGAGCGGATTGGCGGTTTTTTGCGAATAACTCCTTATAGGTGCATCGGAGCGCTTTTTGCCTCATAACCAAAGTTGTAGAGTGTCTCGAGCTCGGTACTCTGGTGCAATCTAATCTGCGCAACGCGCCATGGTAATGCTAATCTGCGCAACGGAAAAAAATCAGCTTTTCCTGTAGTTGGGATGAACGCGAGTTTTTCAGTGAATTATAATCTACAGACCTCGGGGATTTCAAAAATGTATTCATATTTCTTCTACGTGGAACGGTTCCAGAGTTATACACCATCAAAGTTGACCGAAAATGCTAAAAATGGCCATTTTTGGCGATTTTCAGATTTCTGGGGGGGGATTGGAATAGCTCTGGACCAACTCAGCCGATCAGGCTGAAATTCACATATATGGTGTAAAATTTAGTTTTACGTCGATTGAGACACATAAGAACCCTGAAAAATTGACCCTGATACCGTAATCCCGATTTTTTCAACTTTAGGTCATTTGATTTTTTTCTGCTGGTATGTAGAAGCTTAACCCCTCCACTGTAGTAAAAAACGTACTTTACAGTGTTTTTAATCGATTTCAGTCCATTCTGACGCCATTCGGATACTGTAGAATGTGGTCCTGGCACGAAAACTGCATTTTGTCAGTTTACATGGTTTCTGCTTTTAGGAAATGCTGGATGGAGTAGGAACTAAGGGTTTTCGCGGTCAAGGAACCCATTTCTGACATCGCCGTGATCACTGGGTTACTGTATCTTGAGGTCCCAACACGAAAATTGTTATTTTGTGTTTATGCATGCCTGGTGCAAGAAAACGCTCAAAAGAGAAGGCAATAAAGGTTTTCAGGGGTGGGGAATCTATTTCGGACATAACCATCATTGCTGGGTTACTGCATTTTGAGGTCCCGACGAGAAAACTGTTATTTTTTGCTATTTGGATGTTCATGTTGCAAGAAAACGATGAATTCACAAGCACGAAAGGTTTTCGGCATCAGCGAATTCATTCAGGGCATAGCGAATGTTACTGGATTACTGTATATTGTGGTCCTGGAACGAATGTACAGACTCATAAGTTTGATTACCTACTTTATCCACCTTTCCCCTGCAACATGAACACCCAAATAGCAAAAAATAACAGTTTTCTCGTCGGGACCTCAAAATACAGTAACCCAGCAATGATGGTTATGTCAGAAATAGATTCCCCACCCCTGAAAACGTTTATTGCCTTCTCTTTCGAGCGTTTCCTTGCACCAGGCATGCATAAACACAAAATAACAATTTTCGTGTCGGGACCTCAAGATACAGTAACCCAGTGATTACGGCGATGTCAGAAATGGGTTCCTTGACCGCGAAAACCCTTAGTTCCTACTCCATCCAGCATTTCCTAAAAGCAGAAACCACGTAAACTGACAAAATGCAGTTTTCGTGCCAGAACCACATTCTACAGTATCCGAATGGCTTCAGAATGGACTGAAATCGATTCAAAACACTGTAAAGTACATTTTTGACTACAGTGGAGGGGTTAAGCTTCTACATACCAGCAGAAAAAAATCAAATGACCTAAAGTTGAAAAAATCGGGATTACGGTATCAGGGTCAATTTTTCAGGGTTCTTATGTGTCTCAATCGACGTAAAACTAAATTTTACACCATATATGTGAATTTCAGCCTGATCGGCTGAGTTGGTCCCGAGTTATTCCAATCCCCCCCCAGAAATCTGAAAATCGCCAAAAATGGCCATTTTTAGCATTTTCGGTCAACTTTGATGGTGTATAACTCTGGAACCGTTCCACGTAGAAGAAATATGAATACATTTTTGAAATCCCCGAGGTCTGTAGATTATAATTCACTGAAAAACTCGCGTTCATCCCAACTACAGGAAAAGCTGATTTTTTTCCGTTGCGCAGATTAGCATTACCATGGCGCGTTGCGCAGATTAGGTTGCACCAGAGTACCGAGCTCGAGCCACTCTACAACTTTGGTTATGAGGCAAAAAGCGCTCCGATGCACCCATAAGGAGTTATTCGCAAAAAACCGCCAATCCGCTCTTTTTTGGCAAGGACTTTAGTACTAGGTGGAAAACCGGAGTTGGAAATTTTCGACCTGAGTAAAAGTGGGAAACCGACCGGTACCTGACCTCAAATTTCTCACGCTCTAAGGGTCTGAGCCCACAGTGCTTTACACCAAACGCTAGGTAATTTATAGCGCAAGCTTTTTCTAAAATATAAAAACTGGTTTGGTGGTTCCAGATGAGCTATGGGAGAAAAAGGGGGCCACGAAAATATTTTTCTTAAAAATATAATTTGACAAAAAGTTCTTAAAGTAGTCTAAAAGTACTCCACCCCCCAATTTTTGGTCCGAATTCCGACTATGAAGCGAGAAATTCAGGGTGAGGTTTTCAGAATCGGAAGTGTCAAAATCGATCGCGGCGGATGATGAAAAGCCCATTCAAGAAGCTCCAGCAAAATCCATCAGCCTGCCTATGTATCCCTGCTTTTATGTGAAACTTTAAATAAGAACGCCACTCTTTCGGGATTTTTCCAAATTTGACCGGCCATATCTGCTTAACGGTTTGACCTAGAAACGGCATAAAAGCATCATTGGAGTCGGCAAAGACGCTAGAATAGAATTCTGCAGTCATCTCATTTTCATCGCAATTAGGGGAAAGTTCATTTTTTTCTGTAGCGCAAATTAGTGTTCAGAGGCTGCGCCCCAGAGCGGAGCTCGACCTTGTCTACAACTTTGGTCATAAAGCACCAGTCACTGAGACACCTCTTAGATACTGTTGATTGGGTATACCGAACCCATACCGAAAAATGGGTATTTTTGGGAATACCTACCCAATAAATACCTACCCATTCCAGGTATTTTAATAAATACCCATACCGGGTATACCGATTATTTTGGGAATACCCAGGTATTTGGGAATCGGTATTTTTTATCCAGCTTAATGCAATTTTTATCGAAAATTCCCTATGATTACAATGTTTTATTTGTAATTTTACATTTTTGGGCATGCAGAAACACATTCTGTTGCGATATCCTTCCAAAATATCGAATTTGAAGAATTTCTAGTCCTCTGACCCTACTCTCTGTCTCAAACTTGCTTTGTCACTAGAAACCCTTAGTCTAGTTTTGGCTTAACTCACATTGCTCCTAATTATCAAGTCTCTTTG
Organism: Sabatieria punctata; assembly: GCA_030248155.1. Lineage (NCBI taxonomy): Eukaryota > Metazoa > Nematoda > Chromadorea > Araeolaimida > Comesomatidae > Sabatieria > Sabatieria punctata. The sequence continues at coordinate 55,819 of JASANB010002564.1, read as the reverse complement.
TACTTGATGTACAGACATTCAATCAACAAAATAGCCCCGAATTTTGTCACTGCTCGTTAGATCTCCATACTGTATACACTAGCAGGCCCTAAAACTACAGTACAAGTGGAAGCTTTTCAATTAGTCAAAATTATTTCTGGAAACGATTTTTACAGCAGTAAAGCTAAAAATAATTTAAAAAAATTCCTAAAACTGTAAGCCCCATTGCTTTTGATGAATTTTCTAGCCTCTGACCTTGGAAATGACTAAATCCATGGCCTTGCAAATGGGAAATTCAGTGTTTTGACTTTGTAAAACTTTACAGAAAATACCGAATAAATACCGGTATACCGGTATTTTTGCGAATACCTACCCATACCGAACCGATTCCTGAAAATGTCATACCCAAACAACAGTACTCTTAGAAAAGTTATTCGCAAAAACCCGCCTGATCGCCTATTCTTTGAACTGACATATTTTACTCTGGAAGGGACTACCTACCGTCCTTTGGTACCCTGTATAAACCCAGTTTCAATACGTACATACTTACTTACGTACCGGTTCCGTACATCAGTGCGCCGGAGACAGACATTACAGTGGAAACTTGAGCATTAGTGACGGCAAATTGCTGCCTAAAATAGACAGTAAACATGCCCAAGTTGAGAACGGTGCCAACTGAGAGCGCCAGATGCACGCAGCAGCCCAGAACAGTCAGAACACAACCGATTGCCGACATTTTTGTTTGGTGCGTATAAAGAGACGGCAAGAAAAGAAGCGAACGGCAACTGACACCCAACACCGAATCAGCAAGGGCTCGGCCGGCCGCCTGTAGAAACCTGTTACGTCACAGTCTCGGTAAGGGTGGTATCATTAATTTTAGTGCACCCGCCAAAGTACGCAGTGACAGACAGCTACCTTGATTCATTGGCAGACGCACCAAAAATTCTATCTTGTCAAGTTTTTTTGTAAATTTTTGGGGAGCCGAAGCTTCTTTGCAACCGTGCACCGTTGCCGTGTGGCCCGAAGGCCACGTTCGTAGCCGATAATTCCAAAATCCCGATTTTTCGGACCCCTCCCCTAAGCCGACGTCGTTTTCCATTTACCCCCCCGCCCCAGATAAAAATGCAGTACATACAGTACTGTCATGTTTTCTTGTTGCCATTCTGCGTAATTGTAATTGCAATGCGATTGAATAACTCCCTAACCAGGACCATTTTCTATATTTAGAACCTTTGGCAGAATGTAGAAAAATTGAAAATACAATGTAACACAATCAAAGTTCCCTGAAATTTCGAAAATAGCGACGTCGTTTCTTGCTAACTCCTCCCCCTCCTGGTGCGTCGTTTATCGTCGCATTTCAGCCGACTCCCTCCCGCCGTCCAATAGCGACGTCGTTCCAGAGGGGGTTAGCAAAAAACGACGTCGCTTTTGTCGGAATTTTAGGCTACTTCGATTGCATTATTTTCGATTTATGCACATTCTGTCAAACGTTTCTGCATACAGAAATGTTTCCCAGAGTGGGTTGTAGGGAATTTTTCAATTGATTGGGCAGTATGGTAACAAGAAAACGTTACAGTACTGTATGTTATGTACTGCCCTTTTATCGAGCGAAACCTCCTTATCGGCGGCACCACCCTAATTTTTCCGCCAGCCCCTCCGATTTTTCTAGCTAGTAGTAATAGCAATTGCTGCAATTCTTTAGAATTTCAGACTGTAAAACCGGCAGAATTGGTTTGTTTTTCTTGACGTACATGTGTATGCTGTTACTAGACTAATAGATTACCGAAATAAGCACATGTACGGATAGCTTTTTGACAAGTTGTGCAATTATATGCGCTTGAACTTTAGCTTCAGTCTCGCAGTCAGTAACTTAGCGACCACTATTTATGGATTCTATGTTACGTAATCCTATAGCTCTTAGATACACAGTCAAATTAGGCTAGTCGGCCTGCAGACAAACAAACCAAGCCTTGTCTCACTATGTATCTTCTGTTCTGTCTGCTCCTTCTCTGGTCACAGGTTGACGTTTTCCGGCCGCGAGCAATAAATCTGGCCTCGGAAGAAGAGTTGCTTTTAAGAGAAGAGTGTATTGGAAATGAGGCATTAATAAAGGCTCTCAAGTATTTGTCAGCCCATGTTGGTGATAGGGAGAGCAAACACAGTATGATGGAACCATGGTTCACTTGCCGCCTGTTTTATTGAGAAATACGTTGGTAGTGAATAATAAACTTGAAATGTGCTTATATATTTTTTGACAGCGAACACTCAAAACAAGTACAACAAAGCAAAGGGGTGGATACTCTACTTGTACTTACAGCAGTACAAGTGGTCCCAAAAACCGCAATTTTCTGCCACCTTTAATTTGAGGAGATGCAACTTTTAGCTTTCGATTTCATTTGAAAGAGCGCGCAATGGCGGATCAGACAAAAACAAACTACTGTTGGCAAGTCCGATGGAACCTGGATCTATTAAAAAGTTTTTAACCTGAAATTAGTGGACTTGAACCTTAACCTGAACCTATTTTATTTCAGCCGGACTTGAACCTGTTCCGTTTTATTGGACTTACTTCAATAGTTTCAAATTATGAGTGCAATTTTAGGCAAAATTCGTTAAATTTTCGGTTGGATCGCAGACAAATTTAATGGTTTCATGTTTATATGCTTCTTTCAAACTGAAAATGTCAGAAACGAAAAGTACTACCCCATAAAATGTTTGAGCTGGGTCTTTCACTGCCAGTGGACACGCTTATATGGTCCAGAAAAGTTGCAAGCAGTGCAGAAGTCTATAGTTTTTGATAATATCAGTGGACTTGAACCTGAACCTATTGTTCAGGTTTTTTTGAAGATGGACTTGAAAATAACGACTAATTTCGGGAAATCTGGTTTGTTCCTAGCAGATGTATTGAAAAAACTTGAAATTGATGAGCAAGTATATAGTTTGAGCTTCTCATCACTTTGACACAGCAACTTGGCGTAACAATAATGTTAGGATAAGGAGGGAAAAACATCGCACATAAACCTGAAGCATCAGATGCACCACTGCGGTTTCAGCATTTAGTACTGTAGAAGCAAGTGCAAGTGGGTCTTTTTTTACTATTTAGCTAGCTTTTACTTTTACTGTGTCGCATAGGAAAAGAGACCGCAGTGTTCAAACTGGCAGCATCAAAGAAACAGACTGTCCTGCTTTGTTGGACCTCAGCAGCGCATCTATTTTTTGCATTTTCTTTTAGGCCTGCAAATAAAATCATCTAATCTGACTGATTTATCAAAATTTGCTTACTTGTACGGACATTATTTGAGCACAGAAGAGGGAGGGTTCAGAACTCTCTGACGTCCTATAGCTATTCTTCTAGAGCTGAGAGACCAAATTATTCTCGAATTGAGTGCAGCTAGTATACCCAATTGGACGCAATTAGGTACATGTATGTGAACTGGGCTGGCTGCTGGATCAGATCCTAGTGGTTGTTCAGAACCTGCAAACGAGATTGACAAAATGGGGCTCAACTCTACTCTATCAGGCAGTAACTCCATGCTCAGTTACTTCCTGTACGCCCTGGAGGGCTGCGCTCTGCTAATCCTGAATGGCTTGATTGTGATCTCAGTGGCCTATCAAAAGGTTTATTTACCGAGTATTTATTTGCCACAGTTCCTTTCTTTTAGTATCTCAACATCCGCAAAGAATACGTGATCATAGCAGGTCTGGCTCTAGCAGACCTGATCATGGGCTTTGGGTTCATCGCAGCCGGGGTCTACCGGTGTAAACTGATCTGGGAGGGTGTCGATGCTCAATTAGTCAGTGGCTGGGACTGCATGTGCACTGTGCACAACGTTGCATGGATGATAGGAGAGTTTCTCTCTCCTTTGATGATGTGTTGTGTGAGTGTAGATCGATTGATAGCGGTAGGCTACCCGATCAAGTACTACAAGTTCACCAGAAGCTATGCCTACAAGTTAGTGGGTCTATTCTACGGCGCTACAGCACTTTCAGCCGGTGTATGCGCCTTTGCATCATTCAGTACGCCCAGAGTTCCCAAATTCATAGCTCTCTGTTGGCTATCATCAGCGGTTGACCATCAGTGGTTCAACCTTTATGTCAAGGGCATGCGTGTCTGGTTGCCGGTGCTTAGTGTGCTGTTGTACGCTCTGTGTCCTGTAATTCTGTGGAGACAGAAACGCAAAGTGAACGACGCGAACAGTGAAAATGAGAGAAGATGCATGGACCGGCTGAAACGCATGGTTACAACCATGGGTATCAGTGCTACATTCACTCTTGTCTTTTCAGTTGGTATGAATCAAGGCATTGTAGTTTTGGACAAATATTTCACAAGGAACCACTACGAGACATTCAGTCCCTATTTGTCTGCACTGTCACTTGTTAACCCAATGGCTAACTTCTTCATTTACAGCTTCAGACATGTGGAAATGCGTTGCGGCGTCCTGTACACATTCCACGGCAAACAGTTGCCAATGAACTTTGACCCAACGGCTTTGATCGACACTCAGAGAACCAATAGGTGAACTGAAATGTTGCTATGGCATAAGTAAAAGTGAGATTCTATTGAAAAATCGCGTGCATCATAACTGCTCCTCAACTTTCAAGTTTATTCTCTCAACCCACACCAAAAGCATGTTCAAACCAGGGGTTTGAGACCAGTGGCGAATCCAGGGACCTCCCTTTGCGGTGGAAGTAGGAAGAGAAAGTCTGCCAAAATTAAGCGAAACTAATGAAGTATGTACCAAAACTGTCTATTTTGTGCTCAGAATACATTCTAAATGCGTTTTTGAAGGTTAAATTTTCAAAATTTTCTCGTCCTGGTCGGCAAGAAGCCCATTTCTGTTACTTTTGAGCCTGGAATGTGTTTTAAACGCGTTTTTGAATGCAAATTTTGCTAAATTTTCTTACCATGGTTGGGCACCAGGCACTTTCAAAATTTTACACCCCCCTTTCCGAAATGCTGAGTACCCTACTGTTTGAGACTCAAATAAGGAACAGATACACAATACAAAACAGTCAATAAAATTACTGAACTGTTACCAACTGAGACTCCTGCAAATGTTGAAAATACATCAGATTTACCATATGATTTGAAACCAGCAAAGTTTTTGTGCACGACATCGTTGGGAAGGGTGTTCCATATAGAATTAGAACTGTAGAAGAAAGTGACGGTACGGTGGCACCAGACGGAATGACATACTGTAGCTCATTTGTTTGTTGTCTATGACTGTGTCTAACTGCAACAGGACACAGGAAATTATTAGGCAGATAACTAATACTATTCACATTCGTATTTGTACTACTGTTGGCAAGTCCGACTGAACCTGGATCTAATAATAGGTTTTTAACCTGGGGACTTGAACATGAACCTGAACCTATCTTATTTGAGCCGGACTTGAACCTGTCCCGTTTTATATGGACATACTTTAATAGGTTCAAATTTTGAGTGCAATTTGCGCAAAATTCGTTAAATTCTCGGTTGGATTGCACAGAAATTTAATGGTTTCATGTTTATATACTCTCTAAACCAGTTCTGCGTTTTCCAAAGCGCAGATTCACTAGCAAAATGAAAACCGCAGAAGGTCTGTCCATTAGTACAGAATTTTCTGCGAATTACAACAGCACCCCGTGTGCATATTTTTCTGCGAATCAATCGCAGAACATACTGCGGTTTATTGGTGCGTTGCTTTTTTGCGAAATCCTTATAAGGACAGAAAAAATCTGCGTACATCTGCAGATTGTCTGCTAAATTTGAAGCTGCTTATAGCAAAAAATCATTAGTTGAACCGCCGAAAATATGAACAAAAATTCGAATTTCTTCCTCCGGAAACCTGGAAAAACAGCCTCGCCGATTAAGTAAAAAGAAGCGCTTATTTGTGTGTTTTTATTATTATCAATAGAGAAAACCGGACGCCATGTGTTCTCTCTCTCGCACCCCATCAACGATTGTTATTTTTGATTTCACACGTACCTACTACTTGGTCCTTGACAGAAGACACCGTTTGCACGGCCTCGGCAGCTTCCCCACGACGAGTCAAGTTTCTGCCTGTATTCGATGAGATATTTACAGCCACCGTGCCTCTGGTGAGTATTTTATATTAAATTTGTCATCAGTTTACGAATCGATTGGAATGAATTTAGGTAGTTGAGGCCAGGTGTCTGAGGCTTGCTACCTGGCAAGTGCAAAAACTGATCAAATCCTTAGAGGTGATCGGTGGGGTGGGTGTGAGTGTAGCAAAAAAGTGCTCTGGCTTTATAGGAGGAGTCATGTTGAATATTACTATTTATGGACAGTCTTTGACCTTGTCTAGGTGGCGTGTTCCCAGTTCCGACTTTCCCAGTTTCGATTTTAAGTAATAATACTCGCCGTTCAAGTTGGTAAGTTTTTACACGTCAAATGATTCGTTAATCAGGATTTCGTTAATCCGGACAAATTCTGGTGCCTGACTCTTTAATCCGGACGCAAGTTGGCGCCTCAAAATTTCAATTAATTTCGCTAGCTAAACAAAAAATGTAAAAAAAGATCGAATTTGGCCGTTCAATATCCAATGTCGGCAGAACAGTGGCTCGAAATTGATAACCAGGAAGCCACTGATGAGGCGAGCAAGTATCAGTTTAGGAGTTTGTCGCTCTTCATACGCAGGAGTCCTCTAATCTGTCAGACGAAGAGAATGAGGTAGAATTGCTGGCTGGGAATCCACAAGCACCTCCCACTCATCTAGACGCCTTCAATTAGTCAGAAAATAGTGCTTGTATTCTATGTGCCCCCTGCGAATTACATACCAGCTGGTATCATCGGCTGCTTTGTTGGATTCGCTTCTGATATTTGAAATCTTTCCAGTACGCGCACCGCATACGCTGCCTGATTGAGCCAAATGCCTTGTTTGGTCTGTTTCACTTGCACGCCCAGGAAATAGTGTATTGGACCGAGGTCTTTTACTTTGAATTTTCTTGCCATTAATTCTTTAGCGTGCTGCATAGCTGCAGTGTTTGCGCTTGCGATGATCAAATCATCCACATACACGCCAATGAGAACTCGACTCCTGTGGCATATTCCGCTGTACTACAGGCGGCACTATCTGCAGTTGTCTGTTTGAACTGTAGGCCCTCCAACACTGCGTGTAATCGCTCATTCGAACATCTTGGGCTTTGTTTCAGTCCGTAGAGACTGCGATGGAGTCGAGAAACGTAGTCTGGGTGCTGTAGGTCCTGAAATCCCTCAGGTTGCTCCATGTACATTGTATACCTCCTCATTGAGGTATCCATTTAAAAACGCCGTTTCAACGTCCAACTGGTGAATCATCATCTTTTGCTGAGCTGCTACAGCCAACAGTGCTGTCACACTGTCCCAACGGACCACCGGCCAAAAACGTCATAGTAATCAATACCGCATGTTTGCACATAGCATTTTGCTACGAGTCTTGCTTTATACCGGTCCACTTGGCCAAACTCGTTCACCTTGGTCCTGAAGACCCACTTAGAGCCAATAACTTTTCGGTCACTTGGTCTGGGGACAGGTTCCCAGGTCTTGAAGCCCAACAGTGAGTCGAATTCGTTTTTAGCTGCTTCCTGCCACTGTTCTGCATTAGCAGAATTTATTGCTTCTTTCCAGGTTAGCGGTTCTTCAATGTCTGCCTGTGCAGTTTTTGAGACACCAAACCCTTCAGGTGGTAGACCTTTTGTTGCTCTAGTAGATCGCCGCATTGTCGGTAATGGCTGTGCAGGGTTCAGTTGTGGAAAAACCACGTTTCTGGGAATTTGAAGCACCAAGGGCGGCCGTTCAGGATGAACTTGTTTGGCTTCCGGCTGCTGCTGATTTTCTTGTATGACCGGTGCACGCGGTTCTGGCTGTGCCAGTAGTTCTTGCTGTTCTGCCTGCTGAAGTGGTTGTATTTCTTCGACTGGCTCGTTTTGTTCTTGTACTGCATCTTCAAAAGACTCATTAACTTCGTCAATCTCCTCTTGTTCCTCCTCTTGTCTGTGTTCCGGCAATACTGCAGGCTCCTCCTGTCTCTGTATAACCTCGAACTGAACGACTATCTGATTGTTCTCCTCCTGTCGTTCGGTAGACTGAGTGTCATGAGCGGCTTTGTAGAACGTGTTTTTATCAAAAACAAGGTCACATCAAAGAAGAATGCAATGATGAGATGGCGACCAGACCCGGTACCCTTTGTTGTCAGTACTGTACCCAACTAGAAAACACCATTCGGCGTGAGGAAATAGCTTAGACGGTGGAGCAGTAATGAGCTGAGAATAGACAAGACAATGAAATGTCGGCAAATGTTGCAATGGAGGAAAGCGACCATACTAATATGATCGTTGTCGGAGCGGCTTGCTGTCAGCAAAGTCAACAACAACTTTCATCACCACCGAACAAACTAATAAATAAAGGTGGCTGCTCGTAGGCGGGCCGGCAGAGGCTCCGCTGCACGCACGCACTGACAAGAGATAAGGCAGTGACTGGGCCATGCTGCGCAGGTAACATAACTGGCAGCATAATTTACATGCAGCTGGGCGGCGGGCTACCTACATACATGTATCACATCCTACGCTCTACACCTAATGTTAGGAGCTGTGGCTGGGTGTCCAGCTACAGACATACCAACCACCCTTACCTCTTTTGAGCGAGAATGTAGTTGATGTTCGGGTCTTCTTGGCACATGGTGAGCGTTGATGGCTGTACTTCCCATCTGCTCCAACCTTGCCTGAGGGATGCGCCAGAGAGATTTGACCAGGTCTGCGATCTGGCCATTGACTTTTGACTTCACAACGCTGCTGAATGGTGGTCCACCCTCCAGCTTTTTCGCATTTGCACAGTAGGTGTCAGCAGCTCTTGGGAATGGCAAGAGATCCATTGTACCCAGGGTGCTGTGGCAACTGGCATCCGACTGGGTGGTGCTCCTTTTCTGCCAAATTGATGCTGGGAACGGCGCAACTCAGGAACCAGCCGGGCCTTGGCTTCCTGACAGGCAGCAGAAAACCGGCGTTGTGTAAACCAGTGCCAGCTGAGAGGAGAGAATTCCTTGCCGTCGGTTCTTCCATCTATGCTCCCGAACTGGTCTTTGCATCCACTTCTTGGCACGGTGCAAGCTCGTTTGTAGTGTTCCTTCTCCTGGCTAGCACAGGAATAGCCGGCAGTGTTGCTGGATGGAGGCTCGAGCTCCTTGTCCTGACGTTGGCAATCACTCGCTCCTGTCTGGCTTAGCGCAGCGAGAATGGCAACATCTTTTTCGGCTCTGCCTTTGGTGCTGACAAGTTGTGTGGATGTTGACACGTCCACCATCGGCGTCAACGATGTGTGGCTCTGTGTCTCTTGAGTGGCAGCGTCAGCTTCTTCTGCTTGAGGCGTGGCCATGTCTGCGGTGTTCCTTCCCTCTGTGGGTATTGAGGTTTTACCCAAAAGACCGTGTCAGCAGGTGTAGTGACGGGTCCATACTATCCACAGTACAGATGATGGGCGCGAATGCGCTATCCTTTGCAGTGCCAATTCCGTACTGTCCAGAGTACAGAATGATGTACGCGAATGCGCTATTTTTCTCGCCAATGAGGTCGTCCACCTCCGAGTAGCACGTTGTCCACTTCCAGGAAGTTTGCCACCTCCGATTTGCCTTGCGTCAGTTCGAATGTGGCGTCGCCAGTTGGTATGTCCGTCGGAGCGGCTTGCCGTCAGCAAAGTCAACAACAACTTTTGTCACCACCGAACAAACTAATAAATAAAGGTGGCTGATCGTAGGCCGGCCGTCAGAGGCTCCACTTCCACTGCACGCAGGCACTGACGAAAGATAAGGCTGCGACTGGGCCATGCTGCGCAGGTAGCGTAACTGGCAGCATAATTTACATGCAGGTGGGCGGCGGGCTACCTACGTAAACGTATCACATCCTACCTCTACGCCTAATGTTAGGAGCTGTGGCTGGGTGTCCAGCTACGGACATACCACATACCATCTCTGATATGGTGTAAAACCATTGACGGATGAGGATGGACTACGATTTCGCAGATACGTGGCTGTGGAAATTATCTCTGCCCACAAATACTTCGGAAGAGTAGCGCCATTGAGCATAGCACGAACACGAGCCATAATAACACCGTTGAATCTCTCAGCAATACCGTTTTGCTGAGGTGCACCTGGTACTGATAGTTCATGCCGAATTCCTTTTGTTTTGAGCCAGTTTGTAAACTTGTGACTAAGATACTCGCCCCCTGAGTCGGACCGTAGCGCTTTTAGCTTGCGACCGGTTTCGTTTTCTAAGCGCAGTATTAGAGCCTGGAGCTCTGTAAACACATCAGATTTGCGCTTGACAAAACATACAAAAGCCATCCGTGTACAATCGTCAATTACACTGACAAAATACTTGTCACCACGGAGTGATTCGGGTTGGAATGGACCACACACGTCAGTGTGCATCAAATGGAGTGGCTTGGCGGCGCGAGTGTCTGACTGCTTTGGGAATGATTGTCTGCGCGCGTTGTTCAATTCACATGCATCGCACGAGCCAACATCCGACTGTTTCAGGAATGACACGCCACCGACTGTGAGCAGACGATGAAGGTTCACCGATCCCAAGTGGCCAAGACGTTTGTGCCAAACCTGAAGAGAAGGGGCACCGGCAGAACAAACCGTAAGTGCATTGACATTCGATCTACCAGTACTCTAAAACGCCAAATTTTTAGGTCCAAATTCCGAGTATGAAGCGAGAAATTAGACTTTGAAATTTTGGTCCCATAGTTAAGCGGACCGATTTTCGGAAGGCTATATCTTAGGACAGGAGCGTCAGATCAACTAATCCTTTGCAGCTGAAAGATAACTCATTAGTATGTATTAGTGTGCCAACATACAGCTCTCTAGTTCAAAGTTTCAATTTTGGGTCTGAATACTGAAACTCGATGCGGCCAGAGAACGACTCTTAATTGAAACGTATCGAAAACAACTATAAAATTGATGATGATGGCTGGACTAGCTCATCACACTCAGGGATGCCTACCAAATGGAAACTTTGAATTTGATAGTATGGTATAGTTATAGTATATACTAACTAAAATTCAGTTTGAATTTGGTTGGCATGGTTTTGGTATGGTACAGTAGTGGTAGCAATACTTTTAGGGTATGGCCGGAAAACAAATAATTGCACAGAAACCTGAAACATCAGAAGCACCATTGCGCTCACACCATTCAGTGATATTAGTTGCGTCTTTTTCCTAGCTAGCTTGTACTGTGTTGTATAGAAAAATTCTGGTTGGACCATTTAACTCGGTTTTGTCTTGCTCCAAGTTTTGTTTTCGTCAGTCAATTGAGTGCAAACAGTACTCAAAATGTGTATTTTTGTGTATGTGTATGTGATCGGCAAAAATCGATAAAATATTCAACACAATTCAAAAATTTTGATGTTTTTTGCAGTTTGAACTGCAAAAAACATCAAAATTTTTGAATTGTGTTGAATATTTCATCGATTTTTGCCGATCACATACACATACACAAAAATACACAAGTAACTCAATTTCAAAGATATCCTAGTTTTCAAACAGTGGACTATGATAGATCTGATTTTGCAAGGTTTGTTACTCAAAATCTGGAAAAAAAGCAGCATTTTCAGCACACTACAGATACACATAAATACACAATATTACACTTTGTTTTTCCAGATGTGTATACACATTTGACAGTGAATGTGTATTGCATACAGTTACGCATACACATTCTGAAAATCCAATTCCGAACAACATTTGCGGCAGCAAGATGAAATCGACGATAGATAAATGGCTCCCATCCTCCTGTAGATGCGTAGTGTTTACACTCACAGCACCTAAGACACGGATTTTTCTGCTGTGTACCTCAGTCAGTAGTGCATTCATTTTTTGCATTTTCTTTTAGGCTTTAAAACTAAGTCATCTAATCTGGCTGGCTTTTGTCAACGTTCGTTTGCTTGTACATACTTTTCGCTATCTGAGCACACAAGAAGCTAAAGAACTTTCTGATTGTCTTTTAGCTATTTCTTCTAGACCTCTGAAACGCCATTATTTTGGAACTGAGTACCAAACTGACCCAATAACATCCGAACAGGACTGCTGGATCGGATCCTAGAGGTTACTCAGTACATGCAAACCAGATTAGCAAAATGGAGCTCAACTCTAGTCTATCAGGCAGTAACTCCATGCTGAGTTACTTCATGTACGCCCTGGAGGGCTGTGCTCTGGTAATCCTGAATGGCTTGATTGTACTGTCAGTGGCCTATCAAAAGGTTGTTGATTTGTAGAATATATCTCCTATAACGTTTACAGTTCCTTTCTTCTAGTATCTCAACATCCGCAAAGAATACCTCATCATAGCAGGTCTGGCTATAGCAGACCTGATCTTGGGCTTTGGTTGCATCGCAGCCGGGGTTTACCGGTGTAAACTGATCTGGGAGGGTGTCGATGCCCAGCTAGTCAGTGGCTGGGACTGCATGTGCACTGTGCAAAACGTTGCATGGATGATAGGAGAGTTTCTCTCTCCTTTGATGATGTGTTGTGTGAGTGTAGATCGATTGATAGCAGTAGGCTACCCAATCAAGTACTACAAGTTCACTAGAAGCTATTCCTACAAGTTAGTGGGTCTATTCTACGCCGCTACAGCACTTTCAGCAGTTGTGTGTGTCACGGCATCATTCAGTGCGGCCAGAGTTCCCAAATTCGTAGCTCTCTGTTGGTTATCGTCAGCGGTTGACCATCAGTGGTTCAACCTTTATGTCAAGGGCATGCGTGTCTGGTTGCCTGTGCTCAGTGTGCTGTTGTACGCTCTGTGTCCTGCAATTTTGTGGAGACAGAAATGCAAAATGAGCGCCATGAGCAGTAACAACGAGAAAAGACAAATGAGCCGCCTGAAACGCATGGTCACAACCATGGGTATCAGTGCTACATTCACTCTTGTCTTTTCAGTTGGTATGAATCAAGGCATTGTAGTTTTGGACAAATATTTCACAAGGAACCACTACGAGACATTCACTCCGTATTTGTCTGCACTGTCACTTGTAAACCCGATGGCTAACTTCTTCATTTACAGCTTCAGACATGTGGAAATGCGTCACGGCGTCCTGTACACATTCCGCGGCAAACAGTTGCCAATGAACTTTGACCCAATGGCTCTGATCGACACTCAGAGAACCAATAGGTGAACTGAAATGTTGCTATGGCATAGGAAAAGTGAGATTCTGTCAAAAAATCGCGTGCATTATAACTGCTGCTCAGATATCGCATGACTGCTGTTAATCAGCTGCGTAAATGACAATTGCATGTGCAATAATTGGTTGAGTATAATATTGCTTGCACGAATATTCTTACAGACTTTGCACGCATCTGCTCCTTGAGAACAGATAAGTCTACAGACAAACCTTTAGTTCATTCCAGCAACACAGGCAAAATGGGCCTTCTCAACTCAAACAGCTCAGCCTTACCAGAGAGCATGTTCAGTTACTTTATGTATTCATTTGAGGGCTGTGCACTGATCGCCTTAAATGGTTTGATTGTGCTCTCAGTAGCCCATCAAAAGGTTAGCCGTGCATTTGTCCCAAACTCTGCTGCAGTTGCATTCTTTCAGCACCTCAGGAAACGGAAAGAATACCTAATTATAGCAGGATTAGCTCTAGCCGACCTGATCCTGGGCTTTGGTTTCACAGCAGCCGGGGTCTACCGGTGTAAACTGATCTGGGAGGGTGTCGACACTCAGCTAGTCAGTGGCTGGGACTGCATGTGCACTGTGCACAACGTTGCATTTATGATAGGAGAGCTGATCTCTCCTTTGATGATGTGTTGTGTGAGTGTCGATCGGTTGATAGCTGTTAGCAACCCGTTCAAGTACACCAAGTTCACCAGAAGCTATACCTACATATTAGTGAGTCTGTTCTATGCAGCTACTGCACTTTCAGCAGTTGTGTGTGTGACAGCATCGTATACTGCGCCCAGAGTTCCCAAGTTCATAGCTCTCTGTTGGTTCTCATCGGCAGTTGACTACGATTGGTTCAACGTTTATGCCAAAGGCATGCGTGCGTGGTTGTCTGTGCTTAGTGTATTGCTGTACACTCTGTGTCCTGTAATTCTGTGGAGACAGAACCGCAGAGTGAACGTTAGTATGATTAATACCAGGGAGAAAAGACACTTGGCCCAACTAAAACGAATGGTTACTACTATGGGTATCAGCACCACATTCACCCTGGTCTTTTCAGTTTTTATGAACAAAGGCATTGTGGTTCTGGACGTGTATTTCGCCAAGGAAGTCTATGAGAGATTCAGTCCCTATTTATCTGCACTGTCACTTGTAAACCCAATGGCTAACTTCTTTATTTACAGCTTCCGACATGTGGAAATGCGCTATGGCGTCTTGTACACTCTCAACCGAAAACAATTGCCCACCAACTTTGACCCGACCGCTATTATCCATACTCACAATAGAAATAACTGAAATTTTGGAAAGCAAAATTAGGCCGAAAGTTGGTGCGACCAAGACAAAAATCGGGTGTCAAGCCGTGTTCCAGACCGACTTTGAAATGATCTTGATTGTTTAAATTGTCTAAAAACGCACTCGTCTAAAACGCGTCTAAAAGTGAGAGGTTGTTGAAAACTGGCGTGTAGCAAAATCCTCCCTAATATTGTATGACTGCTGTCCATAAGGAGGATGACCGAAATCGCATGAACAGTCTTTGGCCTTGGAACCAATTTTTGGATCTCAATTTGACAACTGTAAAAGGTACACACCTGAAGTTGTATGTGCCGCATACTCTGGACCTTACATACTACTCACATACGTATATACACAGACACACAAAGAGGCATAGGTTATAAAGTTATAAGTCGGCGTAGTTCAACTGCTGATTCGTCGTTTTGTACCAGGTCAGTCTCAGTGGGCGTTAGGCACCTGAGCTGTTTAGTCGGCCTTTCGCACCTGTTCAGTCATCGTAAAGCACCGCCCAGTAGGCGTAAGGCACCTGAATCTGCTGGGTTTAATATTGCTTGCACGAATTTTCATGTAGGCATTGCACGCATCTGCTCCAAATCGCCTAGCTTGTCAAAGCTTCTTTGTCTTTGTCCAATGTTCTCAGAAGAGAACACTTAACTCTACAGATCTGTTTAGGTCGTTCCAATAACACTGACAAAATGGGTCGGCTCGACTCCAACAGTTCAGCCTTATCAGAGAGCATGTTCAGTTACTTTATGTATTCATTTGAGGGCTGTGTATTGATCGCCCTCAATGGATTGATTGTGCTCTCAGTGTCCTATCAAAAGGTTAGCCGTGTATTAGTCCAAAACTCTGTTGCACTTTCATTCTTTCAGCGCCTCAAGCAGCGGAAAGAATACCTGATAATAGCCGGATTGGCTCTAGCCGACTTGATCCTGGGCTTTGGCTTCACAGCAGCCGGGGTCTACCGGTGTAAACTGATCTGGGAGGGTGTCGATGGTCAGCTAGTCAGTGGCTGGGACTGCATGTGCACTGTGCACAACATTGCATGGATGATAGGAGAGCTGATCTCTCCTTTGATGATGTGCTGTGTGAGTGTAGATCGGTTGATAGCTGTTAGCTACCCGCTCAAGTACTACAAGTTCACCAGAAGCTATGCCTACAAGCTAGTAGGCCTGTTCTATACAGCTACTGCACTTTCGGCAGTTGTGTGTGTGACGGCATCATATACTGCGCCCAGAGTTCCCAAGTTCATAGCTCTCTGTTGGTTTTCGTCTGCAGTTGACTATCAGTGGTTCGGTATTTACGCCATCGGTATGCGTGTCTGGGTGCCTGTGCTTAGTGTGCTCCTGTACGCACTATGTCCTGTAATTCTGTGGAGACAGAAACGCAGAGTGAACGTTGGTAGGATTGATACGAGTGAGAAAAGACACTTGGACCAACTAAAACGAATGGTTACTACTATGGGTATCAGCGCCACATTCACTCTAGTCTTTTCAGTTGGTATGAACCAGGGTATCGAAATTCTGGATGTGTATTTCGCCAAGGAAGTCTTTGAGAGATTCAGTCCCTATTTATCTGCCCTGTCACTTGTAAACCCAATGGCTAACTTCTTCATTTACAGCTTCCGACATGTGGAAATGCGCTATGGGGTCTTGTACACTCTCAACCGAAAACAGTTGCCCATCAACTTTGACCCTACCGTTATGATCCATGGTCGCAGAACAAATAACTGAAAGTTTGGCAAGCAATATGCCACGACAGCTGCTACATGTAGTTGAATTGTTGTAATATGCGCTTGAGCTTTCTGTTATAGGTAGGTAGGCTGGAGGTTTATAGACGTGCATATGTAGGAGGCATTAGTCAAACCCACCGTCCACCTAACTACTGGTTGCCCCAGGTTTCTGTTGGTAGCAACCGCAGTTCGAATTCTATTGTTTCTGGCTGCACTCATCCCGATTGGTCTCTCGTTCAAACTCACGCCTTCGAAGATGCGCTTCACAATCATCATTCTGGCTGTAGCTCTGATCGCGTTTGCAAGTAAGACCTTTGCTGAATGAACGCCGGTTGTCTAAGCAAGGAAGAATTTAGACTAATTAGCATCCGAAGCAGATTTTATAGAATGGCCAGCTTGTAGCATGGCGGATTTGTAGGTGCAAAACCACGAGGCCGAAAGGGAGAACGAGGTGGTCGAAATGAAGGCAGAGGAGGGGGCTCCGATGTGGAAGGCGGCGAGGGTGAGGGTAGACAAGGTAGAGGGAGACGCCACCGAGGAGGACGAGGCTATCGACGACTGCTGATGGCCTACATCAAGAGTCAAGCCGATGAACACCCCGAGTACCTAGAGAAAGTGAAGGTATTCAAAAAGAGGATCCATGAGTTGAAGTTGCAACTAGCTGAAGAAATCGGGCTTGACGTCTCAATGTTCAAAGATGTGGACTTCAAGGCTCTCGAGCATGACCAGCTGAAGCAGTTGAAGGAGAAGTTCTTTGAGGCCAACCCTCAACTGGCCAAGTTGGTCGAACAAATGAAGAAGAAGAGAGGTGGGCGCAAGGGCGGTAAGGAGGAGGAGGAGATAGATGATGAAGAAGATCTACTAGACGAAGAAGATGAGGAGGAGGAAGAAAGTAAAGGGAAAAAACAGAAGAAAGAAAAGAAAAAGAAAAACTAAGCTATTTGATAGATTTAGGACCTTTTGACTTTTTGCTTGCCATTTTACGCTTGGGTGGTAGAAGAAGCTATTCTTAACTGCAGTTCAATGGGACAACTGAAGCGTTAGTAAATTTCTTAGCAACAAATTAAGAGCCGGTTTTTCTAGGAATCGACTTTTGCTCCTTAACCTCCGGACAAATCTCAACTTTATGTCTCCGATTTGGCTAAAATTTTGACAATTGCTTTGAGGAAATCACGCCTTAAGGAGCTGCTGTGCTTGTTTGCTTATCCCGTCTGTTGTGGTATAATTTTCTGCTGCCGTGTACGTAGCACTAAAGAGAGAAATATTATAGACTATGTCAACATTATACCAATAGCAATTGCAGGTAGGTACCGTTGAATCATGATTGTGAGCGTTGATGATAGCGAGCACCGCCGCCCTTCATTACCAGTTTTAACGGAACTGGAATAATCTCAGCAGAATAGAACCGCAGGACCCGTTGGTTGAGGAAGGAAAGAATGTACGTCCCGAATTTAAAAAGACATTCAGACTCACTCGGTTCCTTCAAAATTCACAAACGACCTTGATTCCGGAAATTTGAAGATTGAACTACGTACATGCGTCCGTACATACGTACTAAAGAATACGAAGAGTCAGGGGGCCAGCTGACAGAGCCAAGTTTTGTGGGAGAAGACCTGCTAGCTAACTCTCCACGTCTTCAGCAGGAGCGAAGGCAAACGTTCTGGGAAAATATCAATCAACAGTACGGAAGTGTGGATGAGATTTTTGGGTTTATTACCAATTACTCATATGATAAATTTCAAAGTGCAATTATTGAATTCACAAATCGGCTAGCACAGAATGAGTAAATGAATATGATGTGACTAAAATTGACAGGAGGCTAGCAACTACAGGACTGTAGGGCGTACATGTACCGCAGCTAGAAAGGCCAATCCCTCACCGCCGGAGAAAGTTTAAGGTACCCGCACGAGACACTAGTAGTGGCTCCAGTGCTACAAACTGGCTCAGAAATCACTAATTTTTAGCTTAGAATGCAAAAGTCACTTATTATTGTTCATGCGTCAATAGTGAGTTGTGCCATGTTCCACTGCTAAGATTTTTATTACCAACAGGATAGGGAAGGACACCACACGCGACGCACAACACATTCGTAGCCTTGAGTAGAATGACAAGAAATTGAAAGGAAAAAAGCCACCACAGGTTTAATGACCCTGCGTAATACAGTTTATAAAGGTGTACATACATGTACTAAAGGAAAAATTGAATAGAAATAAAATAACAACTTTAACAGATACGTTTTACAACCCGTTCGTAACAAGCAATACCGAGGATGCTACAAAAATTGCTGAATTACGACAGTATGATTTACGTAGAGATGCGCTCGGGCCGAATTTTCAGCAGACCGGCTCAAGCCATTTTCCCAATTTTTCGGCCCGACACGTGCGCATCTGTATTACGACTTAGATGCTGTGATGAATGGCACAAAATGAAAGAAAGAATGGAAACAGGTTTAACGAGTAGTGGTGTTAAAGTACTCGGCTAGCTTGTCTACCCCTTCGCAACCCTTCATATGCACCGTCTGCTGGCCGTCTGCCCAATCGTGTCGACAAAGCGGACATTGGTTGTTGTAGATGGGCTCGGTCTCCAGCTTAGCAGCGCAGGAAGCACAGACCACTATTGTGCAGCAGTTGAGGCACAGCACTGGCTGTTCGCGCACTTGAAAGCACACCTTGCACTCGAAATCTTTCTTGATGGCTGTGAGAACGCCTAAAATTTCATCGATAAATCACTAACACTATGATGGTTTGATAGGGTACCAAAACAACATTGACTTCATTGCATTACCTTCGATTTCCTTAGTGTGGCGTATTTCATTTAGACTCTTTCGATTTTCTTTCAGCAGCAACAAGTCGTCTCGAGACAGGCTGCGGGACCGTTTGTTAGGAAGCACTGCTTCCTCGCCACTGTCCTCATCCGACACCACTGCGCGCGGTTTGATAGCGTACCAAAACAAAGCGTTAGCAGCGCGCCCCTGATCAAATCCCCACTTTTCCGGATCTAAACGATACAGTATTGTTGTATACGGTAGTACCAAACATGCCGGCACAGTTGGTGTAGCGGTTTAGGCCGCAAAGCCACTGTGCGCGACTTCGTGCGTTCATCCTCTCGGCGCGGCAAGTTTCTTGCCGCAAAGAGTTGGTGTTGGTGGTCGGCACAAAGCCCAACCCAGGCCACCGAAAGCTGGTGACAGCGAGTAGGTAAATGGTAACCGACTGGATCTGCCGTCGCACCCAAAAGCTACAATAGCAACCACACATGCGTTGGGACATACTGTATGGAACGGAGACAGCTAACACTGAGACCCGACCGGACTGACACCGAGCACCGCAATTTTTTTAAAAATTCAGACTGTAAAATTGCTAAAATCGCCTGTAAAACAGCACTTTTTAGCTGTATTTGAGCCTTAATTAGCGATTTTTAGTCCAAAATTGTGATTTTTGTGGTTTTATCCGTTTTTAGTACCCAACCCCTCCCCTAGAATTTCAGCTCCAGACCCCCAACCCTTCTACCCGTTTGGCGGATGGAGGGGCGGGGGTCTGGCGCCGACTGGGGGGCGGTTACGTTACGTGCATGGTTCTGGTGATATACAGAAAATAGTACCTCTGAACTCCAAGCAGTCAGGGATCGGAATTCCTTCTTTGTCGCAAACCACGTACTCTGGCCCAATCTGGTCTTGAATTTTGGCATTGATGGCTGCCACGTTGGCCTCTAGTCTCGACACCTGGATAGAGTAGCGCTGAGTGGCCGGCTGCTTCGGTTTTCCTCGGTGGTCACGACAGATCTTTTTGATGGTGAGGAAGCGGGTACTTTTGAAGCTCCGAGCCGTCGTTGTCACGCACTTGAGTGAGCGGCAATCCCATACTAACCCGGTTACTGCGCCGACGTTGCAGACGAGAGAAGGGTGGTGGACGAATTGGCTGCAGCGGACCTCCTACTACCTCGGGCATCAAGGCCGGTTGAGGAGGGCTAAAATTGTTATTGAAGCACTTCAACATTATGTAGAAACGGTAATAAACCCTAAGCTAGATAATCTAAATATTAGCCTACGTATGTAAGTAGTATAACCTCTTTCAACCTGGAAACACTAAAACCTACGTACATACACTTAAGCGAAAAAATGTGTCGAACTGCAGTTAGGTAAATGGGCTACTGTTAGACCTACTCAGCACAGAATGCAGATCAGTGAACGTTTTGTTTATACTGTTTGTTAGTAACACAAATAAAAAAGTTCAAAAACTGTTTGTTTCTGGAAAATAATTCCAAGTGCACATAACATACCCATTGTTTCGAGCGCCGGTCTGCTCTTGGGCTTGTGGAGCGACGATGGTTGTGAAGTAGGACTCATCTGTTTGAATCAATGATGGAAACCGACCGTCGACTTGAAAATGCATGCGCATCCGACCATACTGCTCTCTCAAGTATATGCGAGACTCATCAAGCGGACTGAGCCCGAGCATCAATGCCAAGTTGGTGGCAATCTTTCGACTCAACGGGCACCGGATACTCTTCTATTTTGTACATCAAGCTGAGCAACCGATCAACTGAGTTCTCGAGTCATTATTAAATTTAGAAGCCTAAATTATAACCAAATATTTTTAAACCAATTAGGGTAAACCTTGGCTACTTTGAACGCTATGCTACTGTATGTGTTCGTTTCGATCGCCATGTTTGGAGCAAGGAGCTACTTTGAATCGGAGATGCAACCGCAAAGAAAAATACCACATGCCGGATAGCATACACGTAACAGGGGGTCTGCTCCCCCTATACCCGACTCAGGCCAGACCTCCCGGATGGGGACCCTCCCCCGAGACGATTTTCCCGCCCCCCCCCCCTCGAATTTTTTTCTGCCAAAGTAATTTTTTGAGCAAATTTTTGGGATTTTTACAATTTCAGACACAAAAATGCCAAAATCTCCTGCAAAAAACTGCACTTTTTAGCTGTATTTCAGCCCAAATTAGCGATTTTCTCGATTTTTGAGCGCTTTTTAGTGCCCAACCCCCTCCCAAAATTTGGGCTCAGACCCCTCTGCCGGCGCCAGACCCCACCAGCACCCCTCCCCTTGGACGGATGACCTGTTGCATATGCCGGATATTGCTTCGAATATGAAAAATACCGGATTATGGTTGCATCGCTACTTTGAACTAGAGATATAACCGTAAAGAAAAATACCGGATACCGGATAGTGCTTCGGATCTGAAAAATACCGGATTATCCGGTAATCCGGTATTTTAATTGGATAATGCGTAGAAAATACCGGATAGCGGATACCGGATAGTGTTTGTGAGCTAAAAAAATACCGGATTATCCGGTATATACCGATAATCCGGTATTTTTAGCTCAAAAACGCTATCCGGTATTTTTTACGAATTATCGGTATATACTGGATAACACCGGATTTAGGTTGCATCTCTACTTTGATTTGAACATCATCAGAGCTTTTATAAAAATGTGGCTAAACTACTGCAACGCAACAGCAAGAAAAAGCAAATAAGGTAGATGGTGCAGAAGTACAGAAACAGTAAAATGGATGGAAACTCAGACAGACTACAAACTTGAACCGCAAGGGGCGATGAGCTAAAAAACATGCGCAACACTAACTTGTCCAAAGTAACTTCTGTTGTGTTACTCTACCTATCATTCCGAAAATGATATGAACCAACGGCCAACGGCTACAGATAATTGAAAAAATACTTACCAGAGTTCAGCTGAAAAGAACGATCGTATCAGTCGGAGGATTGTGAAGGGCAAAAAACCGCAGATAATTAAGGAGAGGAACCATGCACGAGACTTAAGTTAAAGTAAAGAACGTTCGAATCGGTTGGAATCTCTGAAGCGCCAAAAAACAGAGCACAAAAGTTCGGGCGGGACTGGCGGGACAGAGGGAGCCGAAGAAAGCACAGCGCCATATTTCAACATATTGCGCGGCACCTACCATAAGCCACAAACTCCAAGGAGGAAGAGGCAAACCTGATTTTCGCTACCCAGCTTTAAGCTTAAAGCTCAGGTTTAGACTTTGGCTTAGACTTAAGTTCAAGCTTAGGCTTAGGCTTAGGTTCAGGCTTCGGCTGAGGTTTAATAAGCTCAGGAAAGCAAGATTAAAACCAGCAGTTTTCCGGCTGGGGGTAACGGGTGGTGTATGAAAAATCAGCTACGCCACTCCAGATACCGTAACCTGCATTGATGAGCAGTTTGAGCTCGGTAAGCTGATTGTTTTCGGCGTTTGTGCGCGTTGCGGCTGTGAGCGCCGAAAACAAACTGTTTATCGTTGTTTCAGCCAAGCTGCGCATCACAGGGCTCGCACGTCTTAAAACAAACAGTCTAATTTTGTTTTCTAGGTGTACTGCATGGTTAAATCGCAAAATCAACCAAACTAATGCCTTGTTTTCGGTCATTTTTCCATTTTGTGCATCAATTTTGTTTTTGGCGGAAAGATCCACTGACACTAGACTGCTTTTATGATTCCTAACGCTTTCTAGCGCCTTCTTCAGTCTTTTCAGACCAGAAATGCACGTGTTACATAGATATAAGTCACGAAACAGGCATGAAACAGTCCCTGACAGGCTTAATCAATAAACTCTATATGCAAATTTTCTTACAGCAGTTTGCATTTTTGTTTTATCATGCTAAATTTGGTCTTTTCTGTTGTTTTTCTAACAGTTTTGAGTCAGTATGGCCTATTATGCATCGCAAAAGTCCATTTTTGGTTAGAAAAATGACATAAATTAGCTATTTTTAGCTTGAGTTTTTTTCCGCGATTTATGATTTTTTCCGACCCTTTGGAAAAAAACCCGTTTTTTCCGGAAAAAAACGGAAAAAAAACACCAGAAAAAAACACACCTCACAACCCTGCCCTCTCCCCTTCGACCTGTTACATGTTTGACCGGTTCACATAGTTGATTCGCTTCAAAGTAGCCACCAGGTAGGGTCGTATAATGCTGGATTTTCCGGCATACACAAGAACATTGACACTGGCGTTGATAAGTTGTCCCAGTCCGGCCCAGGGACCGAATCTTCCTCGAATTTCCTCCGGTACGCCGACTGCAGCCAGTAGAAGAAGCGTAAACATAGGAAAAAAGAAAGTGGTCAAATAAATGCTGATTATAGAGAAAGCCGTTCTGGTCAATTTTTTCTGTCTGGCCATTTTTGCCTTCTGAATGGCTGACGAAACCTGGTCAGAAACTCTGTGCTTTGCAAACTGCAGAAGAAATACAGTGCGAAGATAGAAAGTGACCACAGTGAATGCTAGCGAACAGTACAGCAGTGTATTGTATACAACCACCATGCGGTGTGCACTGCCCACAGCTGTACAAGCAGGTGGATGTGAGGTCAGATCGACGCCAAAGAAAATGGGAATTGCGCCAAGCAAAGAAAACAAAATAGTGCAAATGACTATTTTGGTCAGTGGAACATCGGCCAGCTGTAGAGGGTTGAGTGTAGCATTGTAACGGTTTTTCGCTATCAGAACTGTTACGAAGTGACTCTGGTATACTGTCTGCATGTTCGGATAGGCTAGCAGTAAACATTGCAGTCGACTGAACTGTGTGTAACCCAGCAAGTGCTGAACCGCCATCTTGAAAACCACAGCGACAAAGAATATCGCACCTGCAAACAAGATGCATAGTGACATGGACACTTGGAGTTGGACATACATGAACTGACAAAGAATTGCAAGTCGTGTGGGCTCAAAGCAAAGCAGAAAAGCAGGTCAAAGATGGTAACTCACAGAAAAGCAGGTCAAAGATGTTGACTCACAGAAAAGCAGGTCAAAGATGGTAACTCACAGAAAAGCAGGTCAAAGATGTTAACTCACAGAAAAGCAGGTCAAAGATGGTAACTCACAGAAAAGCAGGTCAAAGATGGTAACTCACAGAAAAACAGGTCAAAGATGGTAACTCACAGAAAAGCAGGTCAAAGATGGCAACTCACAGAAAAGCAGGTCAAAGATGGTAACTCACAGAAAAGCAGGTCAAAGATGGTAACTCACAGAAAAGCAGGTCAAAGATGGTAACTCACAGAAAAACAGGTCAAAGATGGTAACTCACAGAAAAGCAGGTCAAAGATGGCAACTCACAGAAAAGCAGGTCAAAGATGGTAACTCACAGAAAAGCAGGTCAAAGATGGTAACTCACAGAAAAGCAGGTCAAAGATGGTAACTCACAGAAAAGCAGGTCAAAGATGGTAACTCACAGAAAAGCAGGTCAAAGATGGTAACTCACAGAAAAGCAGGTCAAAGATGGTAACTCACAGAAAAGCAGGTCAAAGATGGTAACTCACAGAAAAGCAGGTCAAAGATGGTAACTCACAGAAAAACAGGTCAAAGATGGCAACTCACAGAAAAGCAGGTCAAAGATGGTAACTCACAGAAAAACAGGTCAAAGATGGTAACTCACAGAAAAGCAGGTCAAAGATGGTAACTCACAGAAAAGGAGGTCAAAGACGGCAAGCAGTCCTATGAGTTGTAAGCCGTCTTCCTGTCTCAACCTGCGGTGTCGCCAAAATGATAGAACGACCAGTAAGTTTCCACTGAAACCTCCTAACGTTATCACGCTCCCAAACAGAAACGGCAAAAATTGGTCAGTGTTAGTGTCGTTTAAAGGCATCCTTCTTGTGGTAGGTTTTTCTGAAAATAAGTACTTCAATTCAAAGCGGTGAAAAAATCGCCTCAGGAAAGGGCGAGGCGTTCGGTCTGAGGCCCTAGTTGTGGGGGGAAAGTCTAGCCTCCGATAGGGGGATCTGAGCCAAAATTCCGAAGTGCAAGTACGTAGGTGGAGAACTAAAGACGCTAAAAAGCGCACTTTGGCAATAAAACGCAGTATGGTAAAAAAAAACAATGATTCGGTCTCAAATAAGCGCCGTTATGCAGGCAATTTTAACAATTTTAGAGTCTGAAATTCTAACTTCTAAGTTACAAAAAAATGCTCCAAAGATTGCTTGAGGTATAGAAAAACCATTGCAGGGTGCCCTGTCTACATGTACTGTGCGCGAATGTAAGAGCTAACTGCGGCTCTAGTTGAAGCCTTAAAGCCACCTCTAGTGCACAACAACAGACGATCTTATTACAGAAGACCTAAAGTAGGTATATGCGTATGAAAAACTTGCGCCTACTGGTCGATAATGAACTGACCTTTATTTGAATTTTAAACGCACAACGAAGGCCAATTCTTTGTATCTACCATATCTTCTTGTAACACACCGAATTATGACATGTCACCTGTGTTTTGAGACTCATACAAAAATTCGCATGACATGTGAGTCCAGTTTTTTAAGAGTACTCACAAATCAAGGTGTCATAAAGTGTCTGATGTCATAATTGGGTGATGACATGTCATGGAAAATATGACAGCTGTCATAAATGAGCATTTGCAGAACCAGATTGAGAGTTGTCATGGTAGGCATGACATGTCATGTACATAGTATTTTGATCGATAGAAATTGCCTGAATCACGTAATCCGCATACTGTATCTAAATTATTTCAACTACATATTTCAGGTAATCGTGCGTTTCGATTTTTCTGCCTCTTCCAAACAAGGACTTGTCGGCTTGCACTCTGTAGATATATTTCTAAGGCAATGGCTATCTTTATCGAGCATATCTCCTTTGGTATCTAATGCGATTGAATAGGAAAGAAAGTAGGGATCAGGTGTAGCTAGGGGGGGGGAAATCAGGAACCGATCCCAAACAGAAATTAATGTGTTTAATGATCATAATTAATTATAAATTAACGAATTCTGTCGATAAATATCGATTATCGAAATTTTTTTTGGCAAAATTCCAACATTTCAAAATCGTCCAAAGTGATCATGTAATATATAATTTGAAAGCCCTTTGCCTGACGAGTCTAATGATCACTAAATCAGCATAGAGCACGCCCCGGGGGGCCTGTTTTGCCAAATATAAAAGTACCCCCAGAGACGCATCAGTATAGGCACGCTCCGGATGGCCTGTTTTCCAAATATAAAAATACCCCTAAGGGGACGCATCAGTATAGGCACGCTCCGGAGGGCCTGCTTTAAAAACATAAAAATACCCCTAGGGGATGCATCAGTATAGGGAACGCTCCGGAGGGTCTGTTTTAAAAACATAAAAATACCCCCTAGGGGACGCATCAGTATGGGCACGCTCCGGAGGGCCTGTTTTCGAAATATAAAAATACCCCTAGAGACGCATCAGTACAAGACACGACCGGGGGGGCCTGTTTTGCCAAATATAAAAATACCCCTAGGGACGCGCATCAGTATAGGGCACGTTCCGGAGTCATATAGTCATAAGAAAGGTAATTAATTAATGTATAATCCATTTCTGACCTTCCCTGATTTTTCTCCCCCCAGCTACACCTAACCCGAAAGGAGAACATGGTAAAGGTGCAAATTTTATTGCTGAAAGATGGCAATTAACTTTATTTTATTCCTTTATTCCGTATAATTTCGGTTAGACCCTCTGCCAATCCCAACCTACCGCATGCATCAACCTCAAGCAGACTTAGTTTCTCGCCCACCCCAAAAAGACACGGTACAATTAGGTCTACCGCAAGCAAGTTAAGTGATAGATGTAACAGGGGGTCTGGGGGTCGGCCCCCCACCCGGCTTAGGCCAGACGCACCCCAGGAGACGATTTTTCCGACTCCCCCTCCAATTTTCTGGCAAGTAATTTTTTGAGAAAATTTTTGCCATTTTTGGCAATTTCAGACACAAAAATTGCCAAAATCGCCTGCAAACCGGCACTTTTTAGCTGTATTTCAGCCCAAGTTAGTGATTTTTAATGATTTTTAGCTCGCAAATTGCGATTTTTGAGCGTTCTTTAGTGCCCAATTCCCCTCCCAAAATTTGGGCTCAGACCCCCCAGCCGGCGCCAGACTCCCAAACCCCCTCCCCCTTCGGCGGATGATCTGTTTACTGTTGATTGGGTATACCGAACCCATACCGAAAAATGGGTATTTTTGGGAATACCTACCCAATAAATACCTACCGATTCCAGGTATTTTAAAAAATACCCATACCGGGTATACCGATTATTTTGGGAATACCCAGGTATTTGGGAATCGGTATTTTTTGTCCAGCTTAGTGCATTTTTTATCGAAAATTCCTTATGATCACAACGTTTTCTTTGTAATTTTGCATTTTTTGGGCATGCTGAAACACATTCTATTACGATATCCCCCAAAAATATCGAATTTGAACGATTTTTTGTTCTCTGACCCAACACTCTGTCCCAAACTTGCTTTCGCATTAGGAAGCGTTGTTCTAGTTTTGGCTTTACTTCACACTGTTCCTTAATAATCAAGTCTCTAAGTACTTGATGTACAGTATTCACAACCAACAGAATAGCCAAACACTTTGTCACTGCTCGTTAGATCTCTATGCTGTACACTAGCAAGCCTTAATACTACAGTACAATGGAAGCATTTCTCTTAGCCAAAATTATTTATAGAAAGAATTTTCACTTCAGTAAAACTAAAAAAATTTAAAAAATTCCTAAAAACTGTAAATCCCATTCGTTTTATGGATTTTCTAGCCTCTGAGCTTAAAAATTACTAAATATATGGCCGTATAAATGGGAAATTGAGTGTTTTTACTTCGTAAAACATTTTCAGCAAATACCGAATAAATACCGGTATACCGGTATTTTTGCGAATACCTACCCATACCGAACCGATTCCTGGGTATGCCGAAAAATACCTACCCATACCGAACCGATTCCTGAAAATCCCATACCCAAACAACAGTAGATCTGTTACATGTATGAAGTAAGTTATCAGATTATCAAAGCTATTTAAAGCTAACAACAGCTATTTTAGCTGAATGAAAAAGACAAACAAAGACAAAGAGATATTTTTTGCAAATTCGTCTTTTAGTGGAAAGAACCTTTTATTCCTCCTACTCAACGCTAGTTTATTACCATTGATAAACAACATCAAACAAGCAGATTGAAGAGCGTATGTTCTTTTTCCTAATCGACGTCAAAATGCGGCAAAAAATTGGTGAGACAACTCTCAAACCAGATGACAGCAAGAAGCTATCATTGGTTGTCATTCTCAATTATTACATGTCATGCAAATTATGACAGCTGTCATGGAGCCCTCCGAATTGAGACCAAAATTTTGATGACAGGTCATGAATTTTTGAGAGTTGTGAGGCAAGTTTTTAAGACTCTTAAAAAAAACGCATGACATGTCATGTGAGCAAGCTGTCACACCCAAATGGCACGTGGTGTGTTACAAGAAGATATACAGGGTGTCTCAAAAAATGATCACATTTCTTTTTACTGCCATTTCCGCAAATGTTGACCAAATAGGCTGAAATTTTGATTATTGGTGCCAAAATTCGGGAAATTTTATGTGTTAAAGTTTGGTGCACTAGGCTTGACTCATTCCCGAGAAAATTCAAAAAAAGTGAAATTTGTTAAATCAATAGTGAAAGCCGGTCACCGAAAAAATGATCACATTTCTTTTCACTGCCATTTCCGTAAATTTTGACCAAATAGGCTGAAATTTGGATTATACAATGTAGGTGCCAAAATTTGGAGAATTTTATGTTTAAGGTTTGGTGCACTAGGCTTGACTAATTCTCGAGAAATTTCAAAAAAAGTGAAATTTGGTAATTTCAATAGCGAAAGCCAGTCACCGAAAAAACGTTACATTACATTATCGCCTAAACTGTAACGATAGCGTTGGAGTTCATGCGTCAACTTTTTACACACGAATTATCCTGAACTTCTGCGTTTACACTCCAAATTTCATCCAATTCCGACAAAAATTAGAAAAGATACAGGAAAAGGAAATGTTTACATTTTTCGTGACCGGCTTTCACCATTGAAATTACCAAATTTCACTTTTTTTTAAATTTCTCGGGAATGAGTCAAGGCTAGTGCACCAAACTTTAACACATAAAATTCCCCGAATTGTGCCACCTATGGTCCAAATTTCAGCCTATTTGGTCAAAATTTGCGGAAATGGCAGTAAAAAGAAATGTGATCATTTTTTCGGTGACCGGCTTTCACTATTGATTTAACAAATTTCACTTTTTTGAATTTTCTCGGGAATGAGTCAAGCCTAGTGCACCAAACTTTAACACATAAAATTCCCCGAATCTTGGCACCTATGTTCCAAATTTCAGCCTATTTGGTCAAAATTTGCGGAAATGGCAGTAAAAAGAAATGTGATCATTTTTTGAGACACCCTGTATTAAAAAACTTTAGCTGAAAAAATCAGTACTACTCTGTATCATCATTTTGTTATTTTATTACATTTTTTGTGTCTTTAAATTTTTGCCCTCTCTTAGCTTAATTTTTTAATTGCACTTCGCTCCAACTAATGTAAAAATATTTTGTTTTTAATTTTGTTTTTCTCAAGGTTTATATTCTAACTTTAAACAATCTTTTAGCATTGCTTTTTGCTTCTTGTTTTATTGCCTTTATTTTTAATTTACTTCTTATAATTCTTTCTCAAATAATTTCGCTTATTTACATATTTCTTTTGTCAAACATTTAGCTTTTTCCCTGTTTTCTTAATTGTTAATACTTATGGAGCTCTCATGATTCTGAGAACTTGTGGGTATCCTGTCTTTCCTGCAGCCTATATTTTTTTCATACATGTAACAGGTCATCCGCCGATGGGGGAGGGGGGTTGGGGGGGGGTCTGGCGCCGGCCGGGGGGGGGGGGGTAGGGGCCAAAATTTTGGGGGAGGGGGGGGGCACTAAAAAACGCTCAAAAATCGAAAAAATCGCAATTTTTGGGCTAAAAATCGCCAAAAATCGCTAATTTGGGCTGAAATACAGCTAAAAAGTGCTGTTTTGCAGGCGATTTTGGCAATTTTTGTGTGTGAAATTGTAAAAAATTGCAAAAATTTGCTCGAAAATTTACTTGCCAGAAAAATCGGAGGGGGGGGTCGGTGAAATCGTCTCGGGGGGTCCCTATCCGGGGGGGTCTGGCCTAAGTCGGGTGGGGGCAGACCCCCCCAGACCCCCCTGTTACATGTATGCATTGCTTTTTTCCACTTACCGTAATTCTATTGAAAAAGGTTTCTATTTGTCTCTTCACCCTTTTAGTTCAAAACCCTTTTAGTTCAAAATAATTATAATTCATTAATGCACTTTTAGGCTAACCATTTAAAAAAGCACTGCTATAAAATATTTCATACTTATTCATATAAAATTTATTTAGTATGTATTTAATATTTTTAAACAAAAATTGCTTCAAAAATACCTGACAGGAAATGGGAGGAGTATGGGAAAACCGTCTCAGGGTGGTCACTAGTGTATCGGCAATTGGTGAGTTGCCCACTAGTAGTTTGTAGATGGCCAATGAGTGGCGGCTATGGCGGAGAGAAGTCGGACCAGTAGATGAATAATCTTTACCGGCGCACAACAGTAAAATAATACAGCGCCTAGGCAATCGTAATAACCACATGTAGGCAGGCACGATAGCAGACAGGGATGTGAGGTGGGAAAAAAACACCGGAAAAAAACTGTTTTTTTCCGGAAAAAAACCGGTTTTTTTCCTAAGGGTCGGAAAAAAACATAAATCGCGGAAAAAAACTCAAGCTAAAAATAGCTAATTTACGTCATTTTTCGTTTAAAAAATGGACTTTTGCTATGTATAATAGGCCATACTGACTCAAAACTGTTAGAAAAACAACAAAAAAGACCAAATTTGGCATGAAAAAACAAAAATGCAAACTGCTGTAAGAAAATTTGCATATAGCGTTATTTATGGAACCTGTCAGGCACTGTTTCATGCCTGTTTCGTGATTTATATCAATGTAACACGTGTATTTCTGGTCTAACAAGACTGAGGAAGGCGCTAGAAAGCGCTAGGAATCATAAAACCAGCCTAGGATACTCAGAACTTGGGCTGGAGTTTTTTTCCGCGATTTAGGAAAAAAACCGGAAAAAAACCGGAAAAAAACTGGAAAAAAACAGGCCGAGGTTTTTTTCGGAAAAATATACAACCCTGATAGCAGACTGACACACTATGATAGCGCAGGCGGCGCTTCCAGTTTACAACGCAGGCGCAATCACAGATAAGAGCATATTCTAATTGTGCGCCTGCTAACGGCATGTATCACACCTACGCTATACACTACGGTGTATGGCCGACATATCAACCACCCCTCCTCCTATTGAGCGAAGAGTGCTAGGGCAGTCAAGGAGTGTAGCGTTCTGGAGGACGCCCTTTGTTCTGACGTTGAGAGAGCCACACTGGTTCTTTTTTTTTTTTTTTTTTTTTTTTAACATTTTTTATTATTATTGGAAGGTTAATACAGAAGTAATTTGAGACACACAGATATGTACATCATAAACAGACAACACATATTGAAATCACAATATGGGGGAGGGGTACATCAATTTAGATAGCTATCCATTTTACAAATTCATATGGTTGATGTCTGTACTTGTTGTGCTCTTGCTTCTGGTCATGAACACACTTGGCAACGGAAAATTTTGCAGTAAGTCTTGTCATAAATGACTGCACTGAAAGTACACTTTTTGTACTGCGACAAGCATACATAATGTGTTTGGCAATTAACGCAAATCTCATCCATTTTTCTGTATTTGGCTTCTTTGAGTAACCTAGTAGAATGGCCAATGGCGAGATGTCTACTTCTTGATGTTCTATGTGCTGAAATGTTTGTGCGATTTGGGCCCACAAACGAGAAATAAGAGGACATTCTAAAAGTGCGTGGGTAATATCATCCATATGTGACTTGCAATAAAAGCATGAAGCGTTTGGTTCGATTTTGTATCGATGCAGAAGTTTACCTGTAACTAGTATCTGGTGTAGTACTTTAAATTGAAAGGCTTGAAGCTTGGTTTCCACTGTCAGTTTCTTTGGGGAAGTCCAGATTTGTTCCCAATCAGCATCACTTAGATTTACAAAAACCTGCTCCCATTTTTCCTGACCCGTGGGTTTAACATTATGTGGAGGACTACAGAGAAGAGCTTTGAAAAGACGTCCGTTACGGACCTCTGTGCTCATATCAAGTAGAGAGTAATGCTGCCGCTGGATTCTACCTGTCTTTTCTTGAATGGCAGTATCAATGCGCCAATAAGCTTTCATAGCTGTGACTATTTGAATGTGATTTAGCCATGTGTATCGTTTGGAATCCAGTTCGTACCTGATTGTAAATTCGGTATAAGTAAGAAATTCTCCTTGGTTATTAAGAAAACAAGTAATTTCATCTGCACGTTTTCTGCGTAACTCACTAAAGTAAAAAGTTTTTCTTCCAATCAAGAGAAATTCATTATTATTAACTTTCCTCGACAGCACACTGCGATTTTGAGGGTTTGCGATTACAGTTTTAGCTACCATCCAAGCATCTAAAATTTCTCTATAAAACTGAGAAATTCCAGTTATATAATCAATATCATAGTCGCATTGCAGCAAATACATCAGTCCGCCATAATGTTCCAACTGTTTATCAATAATTTTTGCCCATTTTGCATTTGGGTTCTTAAGAAATCTGCAGATCCATTTGATCTAGATACTGTAGTTTTCATACTCTGCCATTGGGATCTTCAGACCACCAAGTTTACCGGGTTGTGCTAATACTTTCCGTTTAATAAGTTCCGGTTTGAAGTTCCATAGAATACTATATGAGACTTTATCAACTTTCCTTTGAATCTCTTTCGAGAAAGGGAGATTAGTGATGGGGTAAATAATCTGTGAAAAACCAAGAGATTTTAGGACTAATGCTCGTCCATGTACAGTTAAGCCTCTCCTTAACCAGCCTTTCAGACTGTTCTTAATTTTAGAAAGCCGCTCATCATAGTTAGTTTGCATCATTACGTCCTTGTTGTATGAATGATAAATGCCCAAAATCCTTAGTGTTTGAGGTTGCATTTTGAAGCCGAATGCGTCTGCGGTTTTGAATTTCCACTTGCCAAGGCCAATCAGAGCAGTCTTCTGCTTATTGATTCTCAGACCTGAGATATAGCCAAACAAGTCCAACTTTTCTTGGACAATCTTTAGGTCCTGAAAATTCTGCAGAAGGAGGCATGTATCATCAGCGTATTGGGATATTCGGTAGTTGATGCCTGATATATGGAGTCCTGAGATACGATTGTCACTTCTTATGGCATTAGCAAAGGTTTCGATTGCAATGATGTATAAATAGGGACTCAATGGGTCCCCTTGACGAACACCGCGTTCTAATTTAATCGGCTTTGTAGTGAAACCATTGTTAACGACCCTGCTCTCAATATTTGTGTACATAATGTTTACCCATTTTCTAAAGTTTGGTCCAAACCCGAAGGCTTCCAACGCTCTTTGCATACATGACCATTCCAATGAATCAAAAGCTTTCTCCGTATCCAGCGACAGAATCATACCTGTTTTGTCCAAGTTTTCGTAGTGCTCAATAACGTCCAAAATGGTTCTGACCGCTTCGCCGATGTATCTATTTGGTACGAAGCCACATTGATCCTCATGAATTATATCGGCTAAAACCCTTTTGACTCTTTCAGCTAGAACTTTCGACAAAATTTTGGAATCGGAATTCAATAGAGTAATGGGTCGCCAATTCTTCAATTCTTGTTGGTCTTTACCTTCCTTGGGTATGAGCTTGATCACGCCTCTGCGTTGGCTGTTGGACAGAAAACCAGTTTCCCAAGCATGATTGTATGCATTTAGCAGAACTTCA
Source organism: Sabatieria punctata (assembly GCA_030248155.1). Taxonomy (NCBI): domain Eukaryota; kingdom Metazoa; phylum Nematoda; class Chromadorea; order Araeolaimida; family Comesomatidae; genus Sabatieria; species Sabatieria punctata. The sequence continues at coordinate 22,048 of JASANB010002564.1, read as the reverse complement.
CTGATTGAAGGCCAGAATTTGCGATAGAATTCGGGAGGTAAACCGTCATCCCCTGGTGATTTATTTGGTTTCATGTTGCACACTGCCTTGAAAAGTTCCCATTCTTCCACTGGCTTATCAAGCTCTGCTGCTTTGTTAAAGGATAACACCCTTACATTGCCAATGAATTCGTTAAGGCTTTCAGGGTCTAATTTCGGGTTTGTAGATTTATACAGGTTAGAGTAAAAATCTACCAAGGATTCTTGAATTTGTCTTTGCCCAATGACTATTTTACCATTGTTACGGAGTTGAAAGATATTACTTTGCGCAAAATTTCTGCGTTCCAAACGCAGGAAATATTTATTGCATTTTTCCCCTAGATCTAGCCATCTTGCTCGCGACCTTATCATGGCACCTCTAGCCTCCTCTTCATACAACTGCTCAAGGTCTCGTTTCAAACTTTGGTACGATTCGAAATCGTCTGAGTCGGCCATCAATTTCTGTGACAGTTGTTTCAGTTTACCTTCGATTCTCTTCTTCTGATCACGCTTTTGACTCGCCTTTTCTTTCCCAAAACGCCTGCTTTCTTCTGCTATCTTATGTTTTAAATAGTCCCATCTAGCGAGTGGGTTCAGAGTTACTGTAGTTCTGAGTGTTTCTGTAATCACTTCTGTGATTCTTCTTTGGTAGTCTTCGTCTTTTAAAGCTGATGAGTTAAGCTTATATAAACCGGGTCCAGGTTTGTAATGGTGCAGCCCTTTAAGTTCAAGTAAAACAGCATGGTGATCGGTCTTGATCGCAGGCACGATTGCGCACGTTTTTGTTACGTTTAAGAGTTCCTTGGAAATAAGCCAGAAATCTAGTCGTGATTTGAGTTGCAGTGTTGGCTGTTCCCATGTGTACTGCCGTTTCTGCGGATGTAAGGATCGCCAAACATCAACAAACCCGAAATCAGCTATAATCTCTAAGAGCTTTTGTCTGCTAGCTTTAGACGAGTCTCGAGTTTTCTGTCCACATCTTTTGTCCTTAGCTACATCAATTATTGTGTTAAAGTCGCCACCGATTATCCAGGTATAGGTAGGATCCCAAAACTCCTCAATCAGATCCATAATTGATTGAAAAAACAGGGTACGCTGATTATCATCATTCGGTGCATATACATTTAATAAGGAAACTTTTGTCTGCTCCAGCACCCCTTTTAGCAAAACAAACCTGCCATCGGTGTCGAGTCTGGTTGCCTCAACTTTCATGTCAACGTTTTTCTTGAATAGAACCGCCACCCCTTTACTGTTGCTCTCTCCGTGTGCAAAATATGCTTTCCCTTCTCCCCACTGATTCGTCCATATCTGTGTGTCCCTTTTAGTTGAGTGTGTCTCTTGAAGAAAGAAAATGTTAGCTGGTTGTTGCTTAAAAAACACAAACTTTGATTTACGGGTTAGTTCACTTTGCAATCCATGAACATTAAGCGATAAAAGCGTAGTACTCCCGAACTGCATTTGCATATAGAGCTGTCGGGACCCCAAGATGAGATTTTGTCATTAACCAGCTGTGTCTAACCCAGTTATCGGTGAAGAACCTGTTGCAAGAACATGTAAAGTTACAGTAGGCTTGCTCTTTCTGTCATCACTTTAAATTTGTGGAATTGAGTGAAAAATTCGAGCACAATGTCTGTAATGAGTAAAATTGAAATTCACCTACAGTAGTACTTGGAAAGTATGGTAGATCATATAGCTATATTCCAAAGAAAAGTACAAATTTTGTGTGACAGGGGCCATAGTATAACTCTGTAAACCAGAAAGATTTGCTCCTCGAACCATCCGAAACGTCACACTTTAGAGAGCACTAACATCCATGGGACTTTTACAAAATTATGCTGAAGGACGATATAAAATAAAATTACAGAGGAACGCTTACATCTTGGGCGTAATTTTCTCCAGCTCAGTTTTCTGGTTTTTCAGGTGTCAGCAGAATGGAACTGCTTTGGAATTATTTTCAACTATGTACACCACAAGTTACCATGACACGAATAGCAACGTGCCTCTGGCACTTGTACAGAACCAGTTCTATATAAACTTTCTCCAACAACACGGATTGAAACGTGCCGAGGGAGCAAGAATTTCTAAAGCAAACTAATTCCCATTTACGTTTGTTGAACAGAAAGCGAAGCGCATCTACATAGTAGCGCAAACAAGTGAGCCCATATATCATTTCCGTCCAGAAAAAAGTACCTGCATGCATCTCCATAAGCCATAGCAAGCAAACCGCCAATTGCTATACGTTATGCTGCACACTGCACGCAATTATCAGTAACTGCTTAGAGGAGCAAATCCTTTGTGTTTTTGTAAAGAAAAACCGGCCATCTGTCATTTCAGTCTTTGTCGTTAAAAGTAGTGTCAATATTGTGAATATTTGGACCGAAGTCCCGCTCAAGGCGAAATTTTTGGACCGAAGTCCCGCTCGAAGCGAAATTTTTGTGAACCAAAAGGCTCACTGAGATAACCGCAACTGCGGTGGTGCGATTAACACAAACTTTTAACCAACTGTTAATCTAGCAGACTCAATTCCCTAATAACATAAACGCTTAGTAGCTCACCTAATCATAACACACAAGGAAGAGGAGAGGATACTAAAAAGTTTGTAGAATGTGCGCAAGATTGTACATACACGTATAAAATCCACCAATCCCTATGTCCGTAAAGTAAGGCTCCCCTTTCCATTTATTCTGCAATGGTGCACTGGCAGTTCTGACGTTAGAGAGTCAATCCAAAGTTCGCGCCGTCCCGTAATATTTTGCTGCATTCTATACAACGGCAGGGCTTGGGGACTTCGGAGCGCCATGGGGGGCAGAATCCAAATAAAACTCTCCTCCTCTTCCTATTTTAAGAGTCAAATTTCAGCTTGCACAGGTTTTCCACAGTCATTTCAAGGCGCATGAAAAATTCTTCGGGGTCAGAATAACCCAGCACATGTCAGTCTCTCATCTTAGGATCCCGAATTGAGCCAGATGGTCTTTTTTAACAAAACATTCAAAACCAGCCGCTCACCAGCCCGTCGGGCGCGCAATCTCCCACACTGGTTCTTCCCGATTGATGCCCATGGGTTGAGCGGCCCATGGCTGAACAGTAGCGGCTGGAGGAGCGACAGGGTCGTGGAATATGTCAACAGGTTGTTGAGGTGGCTCCTCAAACACTCGACGCATTCTTCATGCATTCCACAACTGTCATCTGACAGCTTGTACATCCAGTCCCCCAGCACTTGTATGACAGTGAGTGGCTTGGACCATGGACTGCAGCCCTTGAGTGTGTGAGGTCTTCTGACTCGCACCTTTTGACCCACTCTGTATGGACCACGTCTGTCGATTGCAGAGTGTTGTAGCACATCTTGTAGATCGCCAGGTGTCTCCAGACCTGGTCGTTCACCTCTTTCCTCCCTCCTTTTTCGAGCCCGAACAATCTGGAATGGCAAACGAGCAGGGCGACCCAGGAAAAGCTCGCTAGGACTTTTCTGATCAGGCTGAGAAGAGGAAGCACGGAAATGAGCCAGCAGATCGATCAGACCTTTGTAGAATGGCAGATTCGCAGCAGTGAAGGTTTGTACACCATGCTTGATGTATCGATTGAATGATTCCATGAAAGAATTCTGCTGTGGAGTGTAGACCGGTGTCATCTCATGCAGAATGTCTCTCTGATGCACAAAATCTGGGAACTGGTGGCTAGCAAACTGCGGCCCATTGTCTAAGATGATCTTGGATGGATTCCCATAGCGCGAGAACAACTCTGCAAGCCATCTGGTGATGCTAGCAGTAGTGGTGTTGTCAATGCACAAAATCTCCGGGAATCGGCTGTAATTATCCACAATTACAGCAAGGTATGTGTGTGCAGGCGCATTCTCAAATGGCCTGTGATGTCGATACTGATTTCCTCCCATGGCTTGTCAGGCACATGGAGGTGCATGGTAGGCATCTGCAGCTTGGGAGTAGACTTCGCAGAATCCTGGCATGGGACACAGTGCTTGATGAACAGTTCCATCTCTGAGTCCATGCCTGGCCACCAGTAGGTTTCACGCAGCTTGCGCTTGAATCGCACAATGCCAGGGTGTCCTGTGTGAGCCAGATTGAGCAAACATCGGCGCAGTGAGGCAGGAACAACCAAATGTTGCTCTGCTCCTCTTGTAAGACAGCTACCAAAAGCTATCTGTAGTTCCTGACGCAGCTTGTAGTAAGGCTGTAAGCCAGGAGGGACTTTCTGGCGTGATTGTGGCCAACCATGTCAAATGAACATGGTAGACTTGCTGTAGTACTGGGTCTTCCTTGGTGTGGTTGCAGAACACAGCCACTGACAAGCCATCAGTAGTGACCTGTGCCACTCGAATGGCCCCAGCATCAGGGTGTCCGATTCTGGAAAGAGCATCTGGACCAATATTGTCCTGACCATTGACGTGCTGCACAGTGTAGTCAAATTCAGTCAGCCTTTCCAACCAGCGACCAAATTTCGATGATTTGCATCTGTCTGGACAAGCAGTGAGCAGAGATTTCAGAGCTGAGTGGTCAGTGCGTAGTGCAAAATGACGACCAAGTAGAAACTTCTCCCAGTACTCACAGAAGTACATGGCTGCATAGGCTTCTCACTCATTTGCAGCCCAGTTGCGCTTGGTTGCATCTAGTGTGTGGTGTCCGAATGCGATTGGAATCTCCTTGCCGTTTTGCAGCTGAGATAGCACACCACCAATGCCAACCAATGAGGTGTCAGTAGAAAGGAATGTTGAGCACTCGGGATCGAAGATACTCAACTTCAGATCTTGCCGAACCATCATCTTCAGCTTGACAAATGACCGTTGACATTGTTCCATCCATTGGAACTTGACTTTTGCCCTGGTCAAAGCTCGGAGTGGTTCTGCCAAATCAGCGAACTTCGGCAAGAAGTCTGAGTAGTAGTTGAGCATGCCCAGGAAACTCAACACCTCTTTTGTAGTTTTAGGCGTGGGCATCTCTGTGATGGGCTGTAGATTCTTCGGATCTGGCTTCAGACTGCCAGAACTGATGATGTGACCCAGGAAAGTGACTGACTGCACTGCAATGACACATTTGTCCATGTCAGCCTGAGATTGACTTCATCCAGACGCTGAAGAACTGCCCGTAAATTGGCATCGTGTTCCTTTCTGGTCACACCATAGATGAGGATGTCATCAATGTAGGCATCACAGTTTGTCAACCCAGCCAGTGTCTGCGAGACAAGTTGCTGGAAAACTGCGGTAGAATCCTTCAGGCCCATTGGGAGCTTGCAGTATGCGTACATCCCCTTTGGCGTGATGGTAGTAGTGAGTAAGCTGCTCTCCTCATCTAGATCAACGTTGTAGTAGCCCTTGCGAAGGTCCAGCTTGGATTACCACTTTGCCTTGCACAGCTTTTTGTACAGATCCCAAATGTTTGGCAAAGGGTAGCGCACAGGTTCCACAATCTGATTCAGCTTGGAAAGGTCTGTGGTGATTCGCACTCCACCATTGGGTTTGTCTACAGTCACCATTCCACTGATGACTTTTGACCGGTCGACCTTGCGCCAAATTCCCTGTTCCACCATTGACTCGATCTCTCGATCTCTTCCAACGTCTTGGAGAGTTGATAGAGTGGGAAGCTCCGCAACTTGCAGGGCGGTGGTAGTTTGGCATCTGGCACCAGCTGAATCTTGTGCTTGAAATCGGGAAACTGTCCAATGTCATCCCTGGTGAGGTTCTTGCACTCCTGCAGCAAATGAGGAAGACCTGCCTTGTCCCAGGTAGATTGCTGTGGAACATTGACCATCAGAGCATGAATAGCCTCCTGTCCTGCTGGATGCATAGGAATTTCTTGAGACCGAGCCTCTGAGGTAGCAGTAGAATTATCAGCCTCCATTGACTGAACTGAGCAGGTGTGCTGGTCAGTCTGTGCTGACTGCACTGTGCAGGTGTGCTGGTCAGCCTGTACTGACTGCACTGAGCAGGTGCGTCCATCTAGCACCATGTGTAGAGCTGTAATCGTGTCTCTTCCTATCACTGCACCGAAGAGAGTAGGAAGTATGAATACATTGATTGTAGCAGCCCGACCATTGTATGCGACTGTGGCAGGAAACTGAACACCAATGCCAGGAATCTTTGACCCATCAAAATTCGTCAAAGTCTGCTGCACTTTCTGCAGAGGTGTGCCACCAAAATGTCGCTTGTAGATGTCCCAAGTGATGCCAGTAATGTCTGAACAGCTGTCAGTGCTAGCAGTAACAGAAGTGCTCCTTCCATCTGCTGTAGTAATTTGTACTGCACTCGAAAAGCCCTGTCCAGTAGGACTATCAACAGCACAAACTCGGTGTTGCTGTCCAGAAGCACGCACCTTGATGGAGGCTACCATTATTACTGGCTCGCTCTATGACGCGCACTTTTCTGATAAGCCGCTTAAACGTCTGCATGGCCCGCTAGAGATGTTCACGAGCCTGAAAAAGCTCGGTTCGGCTCGGCTCGCGAGCCCAGTTCGAGTCGAGCGAGCTCATCAAGGTTAGAAAGCTCGCGGTCCGAGCCGAGCCGATCCCAGAACGCGCTACAAACTTAAAAATGTGTAACATTTAATCAATTTTGAAAATATTGTGCTTTTGGAGGGAATATTGGTTTAATTTCGGTGTTTGCTGCATTATTTTAAGCTAACAAACAGAAAAAACCGCCTAATTAGTGAGGAAAAGCCTTAGGTATTGAATTTATGGTGTTACTTTTCTATTTTTCCGAGCTTTCCGCCAAATTTAAAGCTCGCGAGCCGAGCTCGAGTGAGCTTGGAAGTGCGCACAAACGAGCTGAAACGAGCTGACCAAGACAGAGCTCACAATCGAGCCCAGCCGAGCCACGATTTTTAGGCTCATGAACATCTCTATGGCCCGCTGCGTAACTTTGACGACAGCCCGATTCCTGGTGTTCGGGACTCGTTTGGCGCAAATGTCAGCATTAACGGTCAGATGCAGCAAGCGCGCATCTATGTCACGAGCGGTACTTGCTCTCCTGTGGTGGGTAAAAATTTGATCCAGCCACTCAAATTGCTCACGCAGTCGGCTACTGTTCGCGCGGTCACGCCGCCGGCCAGTTCTTTTAATTATGGCGCCTACATAGCTGAGCAGTTTCCTGTGCTTTTTTCTGACAAGTTGGGATGTTTTCCGGATTACCAGCACCACATTGCTCTGTCCGAGGACGCCCAGCCGTCTGCAAAGAAAATGCGTCCAGTGCCGCTCGCGCGCGGCGATGCTGTAGCGCAGGAAGTGCGCGCGCTGGAAGACAATGACGTCTGGGAGGCAGTGGACAAATCTTTGTGGCAACATCAACTAGTTACGGTGCCAAAACCCACTGGCGCTTACCATATCACCACAGATTTGTCACCACTCAACCGATTTGTTATTCCTATCCTGACCGGTTTCCCCTGCCGAATATAAAGGAGCTTTTTCTAGAGCTCAAGGGCGCCACTTTTTTCTCAAATTGGACATTGCGAAAGCGTTTTTCCATATCCAGCTGGATGAGGCCAGCCGTGATCTCACTACTACCTTGACACATCAAGGACTCCGCCGCTATAAGCGCCTGCCCATGGGTCTCAAAGACTCTGCAGCTGCTTGCCAGCGCCTTGTTGCTCAGACGCTCACTGGCTGCGCCGGTACGCAGGCGTATATCAATTACATCATAGTGTACAGTGCCACGCGTGATGAGCACGATAGCAATTTGCATGCAGTTTTGGGCAAGCTTGCTGCAAAAGATTTTCGTTTGAACATTGGCAAGTGCATGTTTGGCGTCAGCGAAATTCCATTCCTGGGCCATGTTATTGCGCAGGACGCATTAAACCCGATCCTAAAAACTTGGAACCAATCGCTCACGCTCCGCGCCCGCTGACCAAGAAACAGGTGCTCAGTTTCCTAGGCATGGTCAATTATTATTCGGATTTCTTGCCCAACTTAGCTTCCTATCTGGAGCCTCTGCACAAGCTGACACGCAAAGACACGCGCTTCGTATGGGACAAGCACTGCCAGCTCTCGTTTGCCACGTTGAAAAAGATGGTGGCTATGCAGCTGAAGGTGCATGTGTTCGATCCCAATTCTGCTACATTTCTTACCACCAACGCTTCTGATGCAGGCCTTGGGGCTGTCCTCAGCCAGATCCAAGATGGCCAGGAAGTGCCGATTGCTTTCGCTTCTCATACGCTGCAACCGCGAGAGCGCAATTTTTCTGCGGGAGAGCGCGAGGCCCTAGCTGTTGTGTGGGGTTGCGAATATTTCGAGAAGTTTCCACTGGGACGTCCATTTACATTGCGCACAGACCATACAGCCCTGTTATAGTTATTAGCCAGCCCTACTGCTGACCAACATAAGTCAAGCAAGTTTGTGCGCTGGGCTGATAGGCTTTCAGTTTTTGACTATACAGTACGCTGGCCTACCGCAAGGGTGCTGAAAATTGCGTTGCTGACGCTTTGTCTTGCTTAGCCCTGAAAGCTAAGGAGCTCGCGGTATCGGACGCACACGACGCAATCGTGCTAAAACGGGTCACTGAGCAGGGCTTCCCCTCGCTGACATTCAGCACGCCACTGCCGGCGATGCACTGTTGCAGAAAGTTATGACTTTTGTGCGCACACAGTGGCTTATGACTTTTGTGCGCACACAGTGGCCAGCTAAAGCCAAGCTTTCAGTTGAATTGCTGCCATTCTTCTCTATGCGCGACCTGTTGTCTGTTGAGCAGGACTATCTTACACGCGAGAATGACCGCATAATAGTGCCTGCTGCGCTGCGCAAGCGCCTGCTGCAATTAGGTCACCAAGGCCATCCCGGTATCGTACGTATGAAACGGAAATTACGTGAAACTTTCTGGTGGCCTGGCATGGACAGAGATATCGAGCACGCTGTTCAACACTGCAGTGCCTGCCAAGCCAGTGAGAAGTCGGCCCGGCCACCCAACGTGCCTGTCACTATGGTGCCGCTTCCCTCTAAGCCATGGCACAGGGTTGGCATTGACATTACCGGCCCATTCGATGTCGCATCTTCGCGCCAAAGCTACATTGTAGTGGTGGTTGATCACTACTCCAAGTTCCCGGAAGTGCTGCTTGCCAGTGCAGTGATACTAGTACTTCAGCACGCATTATTCGCTGGCTTTCTACATTGTTCGCGCGCTATGGAAATCCTGACGTGCTTGTCAGTGATAACGGCCCGCAATTCACTAGTCACGTGTTTACTGACTTCTTGCGTGCATGTGATATTGCTCACTTTCGGACTGCGGTGTACAACCCGCAAGAAAATGCTGTTGTGGAGAATTTCAACCGCACGCTCAAACACGGCATTCAAGCTTTCTCTGCTGCACGCACGCCTTGGGAGGATGGCATCGGAAACCTCCTCTGTAACTTTCGCGCCACTGCTGCTGCGCCTAACGAGGCCAGCCCAGCGGAGAAGTTCGTAGGCCGTAAACTGCGCCTCAGCTTTGAGCCTGTCACGCGACTGGGGGGCGGCGAACCCAGATGCTAGTGTGCGCATTGCTTCACCGCCGCAGCGCCCTCCTCAGTCACTGCCTCGGAATCGCGGACCCTTTCGCAAGGGCGATCGAGTGCAAGTGCGCCTGCCATCTGTCCGCAAGGGTCAGTCCCCTTTTTCGGCACCACTAAAAGTTGTGCAGGTGCTAGGCCAATGGTCGTATCTACTCTCAGACGGCAACAAATGGAACGCGCGCAAAATGAAGCGTTACCACGACCCTGATCAGCAATGGGTTACAGTCGATTTTGCACCACCTGAGCAAGTCATAGGCAGACCCATGCCGCGACGCTCTCGGCGTCCAAACAAAGGTCATCCGCCTGACCGGTACTCCCCTTCACCATAGTTTTGATTTGAGTCCTTCGGGAGGGGGGTAATGTAATGTTGCACCTACGTCCGCCGATAGGGCGCCGCGCCTTTCATAAGCTTGATTAGTATTCGATGTATGTAGGCGGCGGACACCCATGTGTGAGGCTTGAGAGTATTCAGATGTTGCTAGCTGAGAACCAGCTGTGTCTAAAGGAATCTCTTCTATCGGTGACTGTGAATAAAGTGTATCTTGTATTGCACACGTCTACCCAATACAATACTCAGTTTTAAACAAGTTTTGAAAACTTAGGCAACTAAGAAGCTCCAATAAGCTTACAACAGCTATCTAAACCTATGCAATCAAGAATTTTACCAAGATTACGTAGGTTTTAGGACGATTCTTGAACGACATGAGTTCAAAAACTCCATATTCATTAGATATCTTGTAAAAAATATACGCGAAAAAACATACCATTCTGAGCTTAGACTAGACCCAGGTCTTATAACTGGAAAATACCCGCTGACAGACCCTGCTTTCTGACCACCTGCTATAAGACCCGGGTCTTATAATCGGAAAAGAAACCCAGATATAAGACCCGGATCTTATAACCAGAGGGGTCTTATTGATGGAATACTCCGGTAGTGGTATTTTACTAGTAGTAAAATTATAGTAAAAAGTAAACTTTGGAACCAATAGTTACGTAAATATAAAAGTAAATTAACAAAGACCGTCAATAGTAAATGAAAATTTTACTACTATTTTACTAGTTTTTGTTGAATTTCAGCCAAATTCTTGATTAATTTTGTAAAATATAAGACGTGTGGGCGTACTCTTAGCAGTCGAATTTCACACATTTTGTATCTAAAGTTGTAGAGAACCTAGTATTCTGATCAACTTTAGCAACTATTTAGCACCAACAATAATTATCCATAAGATCTTCGCATCATTGATGCAAAATTGCCCCTAAAGACTAGTAAAATCGTAGTAAAATTATTAGTATAACAAAAATTATAAAAATTGGACCTGCTTGGTAGTAAAACAAAAATAGAAATTAAATTGACGAAAACACAGAATGCACTCAATTTTGAAATTTACTTTAGTAAAATAACAGTAGACATAAGTACTTAACATCATGGCTAACAATGGTTGGAGTTGTGGAGCCTTAAAGCCACCTCAACTACACAACAACAGACCAGCTTATTACAGAAGAAAACCTTATCTAGGTAGGTTTGTGCGTATAAGGAATCGCGCCTACTCATCAAATGATGGACAGAGTTTATTTGATTTTGCAAGCGCCAAGATGGGCAATGCTTTATATCTACTGTTAGCTGAAAATCAAGACTCTACTTTACGAGCACTCCGCTAACTTACGTAGATTGTGGAGAAGTTAGGCAATGCATTGTATGTACTGCAATAACCGCTGTGACGCAATAACCTTACTCAAAGAGCTTAAACAATAATCCATAGACTACAATCAATAATGGAATGCAATAAAGGAAACAAAGAAAGCAACAAACAAGTGTATTAGAAACTGCTGTATGCTTGCTTGCTTTACTGTCTACTTGATACGTGTAACAGGGGTCTGCCCCCCACCCGACTTAGGCCAGACCCCGCCCCGCGGATGGGAACCCCCAAGACGATTTTTCCGACCCCCTCCGATTTTTCTGGCAAGCAATTTTTGGACAAATTTTTGCTATCTTTTGCAATTTCAGACACAAAAATTACCAAAATCGCCTGTAAAACAGCACTTTTTAACTGTATTTCAGGCCTAATTTGTCCAACATGCGCACAGGCGGCCAGAGAGTAATGACGTACGTACTTCTTTATGCCATAGCCAGTGCAAGAGAGTTGTGATAAACTGGCAGTTTAGCTGGACAGTGGCTCAACAGTTACTAACCTAGTTACAGGCAACCACAATTTACATAAGACATAGGTGCGGCATCATAAACTCAGCCTACTACAATCTAGTATTAACAAAATTAGCGATTTTTGACGATTTTTAGCTGAAAAATGGCGATTTTTTTCGATTTTTGATGGCCAACCCCTTCCCAAAATTTGGGCTCAGACCCCCCCCCCCCCCGGCCGGCACCAGACCCCGCCCCAATCCAATCCCGTCCCCTTTGGTGGATGACCTGTTACATGAATGTTGTTAAGGAATGAATCGTATAGAGAGATCTCGGGCGACATTTTGCAAGTGTAGAAATGTTATAAACGAAAACGAAAGAAAGTGGCGTTTCAAACCTGCGTTCCTTGCACAATAAACATCGGAAAGTTTTCCATCGAAAAAAGGGCAATAAACGTCCGCAGCGGCTCAAATTAGCCGGTCAGCTAATCAATTGCTGCTTCCCCGCGAGCGCTGTCGGCCGGCCGAGTTTTGGCCGCTTGCGCTGATTGGCCGAGCGAAAATGTGCACGATGCACAATTGTGCATCGCCGACCGCCGGTCTCCGCCCCAAGTTGGCCGCCGTGAATTGTGGTTAGACCTATTTTGTAGTGACTACTAACTACTGTACTAACCACTAACTACTAATTTTAGGTTTTTATGACGTCATCAAGACTACAAATTGACTACGACTACATATTCAGATTTAGTGACTACAAATTGACTACAAAATACCTTTTGAATTTGTGAATTAGTAGTCAATCATGCGTATTAGCAATTCAGAAACAGAAATGGTGCCATTTTATCAGTGGGTTTTTGTTAATTGAGCTTTTTCACTAGTTTTGACAAGTTTTTTTCTCATTAAAAAGCAACCTTCCCGTTATATTTTGGAATATTCATTGAATTTCTGACCGTTCAATTCATTGAGCAAAGAGCACGTTTGTTTGTTTGTTTCTTGGTAAACAAAATATAATATAGGCAGAAATAGTAGTCGTAGTTAGCAGCAGTCTCTAAAAGTCGCCAGAAATAATTAGTAGTCTTAGCTAGTAGTCTCAAAATTTCTCGATTTTGAATAAGTAGTCGTAGTTAGTGGTCAATTTGTAGACAGCAAAATTTTGAATAAAACTACCAAATTTTTAGGTTAGGATAGAAAACAAGAAGTTGAAAATCTAAAATCGTAAACCAAATATAAGGAAGAGGTGCGAAATTTAAAGAATAACATCTATTTTTCTGCCAGGTGTGATGCGTGTAGTTTTATACTACGAAAGTTTTGAATTTAGGATTAGCTTCAAAATACACGGTTTTCTGTTTACAACTTGAAAGATATATTCTTGTTATTATTCCACCCATACATACTATATTTTGTTCACCAAGAAACAAACAAAAGTGCACTTTGCTTTGTTTACAAACGTCCAGAAAATCAATAAATATTCCAAAATAAAAGAGGAAAATTGCTTTTGAATGTCAAAAACAGTTGTCAATCACGTATGAAAGTTTAGTTAACAAAAACCGTAGTGATGTAAAAAATTAATTTAATTGTAATTGAAATTCGCATAATTGGCCCGTTTTTAATTTCAATTCAATTAATTTAATTTAATTGAAATTCAAAAGTTGGCCCATAATTTAATTGTAATTGAATTGAAATTCACCTGGAATTTCAATTATATTTTCAATTATTTCCCGTCGTGAGTGCAAGGAAATCCGTAAGTATTAGAGAGTATTAGAGAATGACTTCAAACAAAAACCTATTTAGGGTACTACCAAGTGATGTTGCTCAAAAATGCTGAAAACCTTTAGATTATGTACTGATACATATTAATGAACTAACTGTAAATTTCCCCAGAATGTCATTTTATGCGCTTTAAAAAGGCAACTTTTAAAATTTTCTCGCCTGCTTGGGTGTCTCTAAACTTTTACATGGACATTTTTCGAAGTTCTGGGTCACTGTCACTGTATTTTAACAGCAAAAATACAACACTATTCAAAAAATTGAAAAAATAATTGAAAAAATTGCATAATTGAAATTTTCCAATGATCCATAATTTAATTGAAAATATAATTGTAATTGAAAATAATGGAAAACTATTTCAATTAATTTAATTTAATTTAATTGAAATTAGAAACTGAGCCCATAATTTAATTGTAATTGAATTGAAATTCAAATTCCATAATTTTACATCACTAAAAAACCGACAGATAAAATGGCGCCATTTCCGTTTCTAAATGGCTAATGTGCATGATATGACCAAATAAATTCCAGAATTTGCTGACTACTAATTCAGAAATTCAAAAGGTATTTTGTAGCCAATTTGTACAGCCTATGTTCGCATAGCTTGTAATCTCTGAACGTCACTCTGTCTTTGATCATCTGGTGGGCATACATGGGCCGGAAAAATCCGGAGGGGGGGTACGGGGGTTGAGACCTAGTGGGGGGTCCCCCCGAAAAAAGGCCAAAAAACGCCTATTTTGCCTTAAATAAGCGAAAATTTCCTCCCTCCGGGACGGGGGGTGGGTGGGGGAGGGGGGGTATGGTCGGCCGAGGGGGGTATGGCCGGCCGAGGGGGAGGGGTATACCCCCTTACCCCCCGGCCCATGTATGCTGGTGGGGCATACAATTTTAACTAGGTTTTACTGTCTCGACGCGGAATATACTCCTTATATAGCTAATCTATGCTATGTAACCTACGCCGCTGATCTTACGCAGGCTCAACGCTGGAGGGAGGGGACAATAAAGAAAAAAAGAAAAATATTTTTATTGGATTCAATCAGAGGAATGAGCTGGTTGAGGAAGGAATCATTGCATTCGCTTAATACACGCAGTCAAAAAAGTCATTTTGTACCTGGAAGGGGCTAAGCTGGCTAACAACTCTTCTTTTTATTATTTTTATTCGATTCTTCACTACGGATGGCGGCAGCAGTGCAGAGTAGGAGCGAGAAAGGAATGGTTAGGTAGAGCTGCTAAGCTTCATTGAATTCCTAAGGTAATACGTCGCCTTCCTAAAATATGTACCTATTCTGCTTGTTCTTTTGCATTTTTTATGTTCGCGATCTTCGCCGTTTAACTTGTTTACTCCGAAAAATACAATGGCGGAAAATAAGCGCGGCTATTCTTAATTTCACGAAGACCGGCCTCGAGCGTCTTTTATATGGTAGCTCATGTTCTCTTAATCTGAAATGGATTTGGATTCGAACTACCCTCTTTTCAGAGATTACAAGCGTAAGTAGAATACGCTTTCGTCACTAAATTTGAATATGTAGTCGTAGTCAATTTGTAGTCTTGATGACGTCATAAAACCCCAAAAATTAGTAGTTAGTGGTTAGTAGTTAGTAGTCACTACAAAATAGGTCTAATCCGTGTACATGCATACTCTTCACTGATAGTTCTGCGAAACCTGTCACTGCAAAGCAAACACACAAACATTGTCATTCTATCGACTTTTATTGTTGATTGATTGAATTTTGTTTAAAAACACCCGTCCGAAAGTTGCCACTTTACAAGAATTAGTGACGATTTGTAATAGACACGTACGTACATACGTAGACTGTACGCAAATTCAGATTTCCATGGTTTCGTCCAGTTCTTCCAGGTCGGCCAGACTGCATTTTCTTTGAACCTTTTCGTATTTCTCAGGCACATTCAGTCCTCGATTGCAGGCCGCCTGTTTGATTGCAGTGAGTTGCCATGAAAGTTTCAGTCCCACACAGCCGACAGTCCAGAAAAGAACGGCTGTTGAAAGTAGAGAGACGATAAGTAGGTACTGACTGCTGAAATTTGCTTTCTGTGGTACCAAGAATGCTTTTAGTAAGCTTTTAGGGGATGGTAAGCTAAAAAGTCCGATCTGTGACTGAATTTTAGGCTTTTAGGCAAATTTTTCGCTAAAATAGGTTAAAATGAGCTATTTTGAGCTTATTTACACCGAATCTAAGCATGCTTTACATTGGCAAATAGCGTTTTAGAGCTAAACAAAAAATGAAAATGGGCTTCCAAAAACACCGATTTCTCTTAAACATCAGCAGTGGAAACGCCAAATTCGGTTGCCAAAGGCTTTTCAAGTGAATTTTAGGCTAAAAATTTGTGATTTCTGAGCCAGTTTGTTAGTACTCTGAGCCACTACTACTATTATGAAACGAGAAATTGGAGGTTTTCCTGCTCATCAAAATTCTCTGCATGATTGTACGAGTCTGAATGACGGTGAATACAGTATCCGTGCTTGTCAGATCGTAAATTAATGAAACGCGGACCCCAAAAATAGGGAGATCACTACTTGCGCCGATTAGTGTTTTGAGTTTGTACGTTTTTGGCCATTTTTTGTTCCAATAAGGCCACCGTCCTTGGGCTTGTGCAAATACTATTATGTTTATGCTTAATCGATAGCAATCGTCATATCTAACCATATGCCCGTGGGCAGACATATCTGTTGGAGGACTGGAATGCTACGATTGTTTTAGTAAGTGGGGATCCGGAGGAAATCGGCCGATAATCGATGAAGTAAGGCGATATGACGAGCGCGTAATCTGAGATAGCATGCAGTAATTGGTGGTGGATGTGCTGGTGCATAAAACAATAATGTACAAGTCAAAAGTAGTTGTTTGATACCGGATTTGGTCATATTTGTTAAAGATTTACAATTTGGGTGCGCACGTTTTACAGGATTTGTTCGAGACCAAAAAAAACACGTATCTAAGGTAAAGCTGAATATAGCATGCAGTAATTAGATGTTGATGTGTAAAATAATAATCAGGAGATCGTCAGGAGTCGTTTGATACCACATTCAAAATTCTGTGTTCAAAATTTGAAATTCGAGTGATCTCCCTAACGGAGAACGATCGCAAATTGCTGTCTCCCTGAAGCCATTCCAAAATGCGGACTAGAATAGGAGTAAATCGATTCCCGCCATCTGCTATCCGTTTTAAATTTTCATAATAGTACTTGTATTTTTGGGTCGGGGTCCCTTAACCATACATGGGCCGGGGGGGTAAGGGGGTATACCCCTCCCCCTCGGTCGGCCATACCCCCCTCGGCCGGCCATAACCCCCCTCGCCCACCCCCCCTCCAAGAGGGAGGAAATTTTCGCTTATTTAAGGCAAAATAGGCGTTTTTTGGCCTTTTTTCGGGTGGGGGACCCCCCCCCCCCGAGGTCTCAACCCCCCCACTCCCCCTCCGGATTTTTCCGGCCCATGTGTGCCCTTAACCTGTCTCGGGGGGTGTGGGGGTTGGTCTTTTCAGCTAGGGGGTAACCCCCCAAACCCCCTAGTACCCATGTATGGCTTTTACACAAAATTCTTCCTAAAAATTCCTGAGGGGGGCTAGCGGGGGAGCCGTTCATTTGGGCGTGCACGTTTGGGCGTGTCTCGTTTGGGCGTGCACACTTGGGCGTGTCTCATTTGGGCGTGCGCTCATTTGGGCGTGCATTCATTTGGGTGCATGCGTGCATTTCATTCGTCTGTCAAATTTTTTTGATATAAAATGTAGGAAACTATGTAGGCCTCTACGCAGTCCCACTGCCTACCTTGTTTGTGGCCAATCTACCAAAAACAAACCATATAGTGTTGGCCAAAAAAGACCGCCTGGCCATTTTTCGAGTTTTCCGAATTTCAAATGGCCGCCATTCCATCAACCGAATGAAAAGATTTTTGGCACGATTATTATTAGTTGTGAAGAGTTTGTTTTGGCCAAGTCCTGGCCTGCTAGCCTTCCGTAGCTGGAGTTATGCCCTTCCGAAATGAACAGACCCAAATTTTCAGACGTCAATTATCCAGGTTATCCAATCTTTCTTCCATTTTTTGCTAAAAATTTTCAACAGACGCCCAAATGAATCCACGCCCAAATGAATCCACGCCCAAATGTAACCACGCCCAACTGTGCACGCCCAAACCAGACACGCCCAAACGTGCACGCCCAAATGAACCCAACCCGGCTAGCGGCGGCTTGAGAGGGGTAGGTCAGAGCCTGAGGGGCGTCAACCCCCCTCAGACCCCCTTTGCCCATGTCTGCTGTTAACAAAAGAATAGTATGGCATATAGGTAGTACATTTACTTTTTGTATTTTGCCTAAGCAAATTTGTATTTTATCTCAGAGATTACTCAGAAAAATTGAGTATCAAATATCTGATAGGCAAAAACCTAGATTTTCTTCAAATTTCCGAACTGTATGTACGTATTTGTAGTACTGTACTAGTATTATCATCAAAAGTTGAGTCAACTCTATTATGGCAGTCTGTTTTGTGCGAAACCCCAAAGGAAAGGAGCTGGATATGTTGCAGGTAGGTACCGGATTTTCGATCTATGTAATTTTCGAGTACCTGAACCTGGGTACTATTGAAAAATTTACTTGAACCTGAATCTTAAAAATTGAATTCTGCAGATACCTGAACCTGGACTTCCCAGAAATTTTGTAGTACCTACTGAAACGAGATGAGGAGTCTTTACTTGATTAGTCAGGTATACAACACAACAAACAAACACACACACTCTCAGACGCACACACACAACCACTCGATAACTCGATAATACAAACACTCTGAATCACGCAGAGTGTCGACTGGCCGCCGCTGTGCCTGACAATCGGGGAAACGAACTGTGGGAGCTGCACCGCCTCTGTTGACTCGGCATCTTCAGTAGCAAGCTGCCCTGCACTGACACCACATTGATCCGATCTCTTGCGCGCCACGCTGCGGCCTTTCTGCGCCTTTACCTTGATCTGACGACTTGTCAACGGTGAAACAGACTTGCCACTCCTGGACAGCGAACTCAAGCGAATTGCCATTCTTCTCATCCTCTGATCTCTTCTTCTCATTGCCTTTCTTCTTCCTCTCACTTTCATCTTTCTCTTTCTTCTCTTGACTCTTTTCATCCTCTTGCTCCTCATCATCACTTTTCTTCCCATCACTTTACTCCAAATCATCCTTTTTCTCCTCATCCTCTTACTTCTCAATACTCTCTTACTTCTCAGCACTTTCTTTCTCTTCACTTTCCTTTTCCTCATCATCTTTTCTCCTTCTACCCAAAGCATCTTTCCTCT
Organism: Sabatieria punctata; assembly: GCA_030248155.1. Taxonomy (NCBI): domain Eukaryota; kingdom Metazoa; phylum Nematoda; class Chromadorea; order Araeolaimida; family Comesomatidae; genus Sabatieria; species Sabatieria punctata. Next base: position 3,354 of record JASANB010002564.1, on the reverse strand, counting down.
TTTCTCACCTTCTTTCTCTTCCTCTTTCCCTTCCTCTTCTTCTTCTTCTTTCTTCCTTCTCCTTATCCTCTTTCTTCTCTTTCCTTTCTCTCTCTTAGCCACTGAGCAAACTGAACTAGCAATAACTAAATCATCTTGGACGCGCTGACGGGTACCCACAAACATAGCCGAATCTGTAGTGTCGGCAGAGGCCACAACGTCGGGTTCTTCCGCGTGTGCCAAAAGAAATGCGCATTGAGAGGGTGCTTTGTGCACAACATCAAGAGAAACGAATTGAGAACGGCTTCCCGCCAAAGAAAGAACATCTGGAGCTACATCATCAAACTGGGCTTCATCCTATACTTCTTTCTTCACCTCTGTCTTCTCCACGTTTTGCTTCACTACCACTTGAGCATCGACCATTAACCCAGTGAAGGGAGTGTTTAATGAGCCGACTAGAACATCCGACGTGCCAGAACACGGAGCCAACAAAGCCGCTTCCTCTTTCATACGATCTGCCAGGGGTCGAGACAGGTACTGAGCGATCAGACGATCGGTGCGCTGACGTTCGAGCTGCAGTCGTTGCTGTGCGATCTCCCAACGCTGCTGTTGTTCGATCCGCAATCGTTGCTGTTTGATCTGCCATCGTTGTTGTTGTTCGACCCACCATTGCTGTTGCTGCTCGATGTCACGCTGTAGTTGCTCTTGCAGAAGTCGGACGTGATCGCGAAAGGTAGTGGACGTCATTGTGAGCATCAGATGGGGCACGGCTCTGCCTGATGATCACGGGCACTGGTAGTTTGAGGTTGGAAACAGGAGGAACTTGATGGTAGAACTTGAACTCGTACCGGAACTGAATGAAGGGGGCTCCCGGGTCTGTTCGGCACCAATGAAACGAGATGAGGAGTCTTTACTTGATTAGTCAGGTATACAACACAACAAACAAACACACACACTCTCAGACGCACACACACAACCACTCGATAACTCGATAATACAAACACTCTGAATCACGCATTCCTTCACTACCTACTGTAGCGTAGACCTACCGTTGTGAATTCATGAAAGACACGTGAATGCACAGGAATAGACCGGCGAAAATAAGAGCCATAGAGCCGGAGGCAATGAGATATCTGCAAAATTGGCTTTCCAAGTCAAACAATCAGTCAACAAAGAAGTGCACCACCTGTAAGCGTACAGTTTGGGGCTGGAATGGAAAGCGACGCAGAGAGGAGGCATTGGGTAGGGTGGAGGTTTGATGGGCGAACATGAGCGGCGTAGAATTTTATAGCTGCCCTACTCAAATGCGCATTATGTTTGGTTGAGCCGTGCCAAGCAGCTTGGACCAATTTTTCTATACAGCCATTCTCATGGCAGACGCTCAAACTAAACGCCATTAGCAGTATCGAATTTTTTAAAGCAAACGCTAAATTCAAACACAGCCAATGAGACATTCGTCTGGTTCGTACTTTACCTTTGCTCGTCTAACCTAGTGTTGTTATGACTACTAGTCAAAGTCAAAGTCATAGTTAATACTTTTGTGATATCGCAGTCAAACGGACAGGTAGTCAAAGTCAAAGTTTGACTACCTTCGTTACCATAAATACGTAGTCAAACGAAAACCAGATAGTCAAACGGTTTGACTATGACTACGTTTTGTTAAAAGCAGCAGGGTTTTCACCTGCACTTTACCGCTTTTTTGCTGTTCGCAACAAAATATTTTGCAAACTTGTTACGTTTCAAAGTACTTTAGAACAACAAGACCAAACAATCTCTTTTCAAAAAATTTTGAAGCAATGACAGGTGTCAGTCAGTGAATCTCTGGTTGATGCCAAGATTTTTCGTGAGAGAGCGTAAAAATATGACGCACTGTACGACAGACATGGGCTAGCATTTCGGCTCAGGGGGGGGGTAGAATTTTCAATTCCCGAAGGGGCTAATGGGGTAGTAAGCTAAAAAGTCCGATTTCTACTAAAATCAAGGTTTTTTGGCTCATTTTTCGTTAAAATAAGTTCAAATAAGATATTCTGATTTTACACCTAATCCAGCCAGGCATATTTTTATCATAGTTTTCTATAAAAAATTCATCCAAAAAATTCCTGAATGGGGTAGCGGCCGGCTGAAGGTGGGGTGGGGGTTGTGGTCAGAGCCTGAGGGGGCCAACCCCCTCTCAGGCCCCCATTGCCCATGTCTGTGTACAAACAGTAAAATACCTTTCTAGAAACGTTTTGCGCAGCAAAGAAGAAATTGAGATGAGAGAGGAACTCAAAAATTCCCATGGTTTCACAAACAAAGGCGTTTGTTCAATTCTTGCGGCTATTTTTTTGCAGCATCTTTTGCTCTTGCAAAACAATTATGCACTCATGATGCGCACATTTTTGCGGCTAATTATACAATTAATTTCGAAGTAAAGGATTTACGGATTCAATTTCAGGTGAATGAAGCTAACAAATCGCCGAAAATGTCTATTCGGCTATGTTTCAAAAAGTAGTCAAAGTAGTCAAACCAGTGGTCGTAGTAGTCAAATGGTTTGACTACGATATAGTCAAATTTGACTACTCTGGTATTGTACTCAAACGGGCGGTAGTCATAGTCATAATCAAACGGAAATTTTGGTATTGTAACAACACTAGAACCGCAAACCAAATTATTATTGTGTTCGACATGATCGGACCCAACGCTGAACTATCACCGTTTAGCACGTGTACATATGGCGGCAAAGACACAATGAAACGCACCACTGACGGGTTGTCGGCTGCAGAGTCTACAAAGAGTCTATAAAGCTAAATTTTAAAAATGGTGTGTTTGCAAAAACCGTTGGTGCAGTGGAACGGCGTTTTTCCGGCCAAGCTGGTTCAAAATTATTAGAATCGATGCCTACGTATGTGGAGGCGTTTGGGCTGGGAACGGGACCCGATAGGTATGGGGTGAAGAATTTTTCAATTTTATATCATTTAAATCTTTGTGCGATTGCCAATTAGGATGTTCAGGTTGCACAGCGATTCAGATCAGCGAGAGCGGTTGGTTGTGGGTTCGAAACCGGTCGAAGCGACTGGAAGTAGTCGACCTAAAGCCCAACCCAGACCACTAAAAGCCGGTGATGGTCAGTAGGTAAATGGCAAACGAACGAACCGGAGCTGACATTGCACTTTATGACAGCAAAGGTGAAGGATGTTTGTAGGCAGGGCACTCAATTGAAAGGCTCTTATAAGATGGCGGGGTATCCTGAGCTGTCCGAAAGGACACTGGAATCTAAACAAGCAAACAAACAAACAGCGATTTGAGCTTTTCTTGCTTCAAAATTTTGCTTCTTATATCAAAATAAAAGGGCCGTATAATGTGGGATCAGGGCTGTTTGTTTTCCGGAAAAAACTC